>PVJS01008436.1:0-53132 GCA_004027185.1 Glis glis
CACGAAGCTGCAGAGGGCCTCACTAAGGAGAGAGAGAGAGAGAGAGAGAGAGAGAGAGAAAGAGAGAGAGAGAGAGAAACAGGGAGAGAGAGAGAGAGAGAGAGAGAGAGAGCTGAGGCTGGCCGCGAACCCAGATCCTCCGGTCTCTGCCTCCCAAAGTACTGGGATTACAAGCATGCGCCACCACGCCCGGCCACCTACCTGTTATATTTCTGAAAAAAAGAAAAACAAGTGCTCAATAACTTAATAACCTAGCTTTAATTGTTGTTTTAAGTTTGAGTAAATAGAAGCCTCAGGTACATAGAGGTGGTACATCCTGATGGACTCTGAGTAGATGCAAAAGGTACTCAGCTTTATGGCCTTGGCAAAGACCACATAGAGGTTAAGCCTAAGCCCCACTGGAAGTAGAGTACTTTCCTGAATTAAAGACTGTAAAACTTAGCCCTGATGGTGGAGGTAGAATTATTAGGCCTCAATCACAAAGTACGTTGATGGCCCTCCAGGAATTTCTGAGGAATCTAGGGAATTCTAAATTCAATTGACTTGAATCTGGGAAAGTGACTGGTACACAGTGGTACTCATTAAGAAGGCGACTACTGAGTGTACTCCTTGATCCCTGCTCTAATTTGGATCTGGAGTGTCCCCTACAGGCCCATGTGTTAATGATGAGGTTGCCAGCCTGCGGCACTACTAGAAGGTGGTGGAACCCCTAGGAGGTGGGGCTTAGTGGGAGGAAGTTAGGTCATTGCCCTTGACGGGGAATTGGGACCCTGGCCCTTTCTCTTTCTCACTCTTTGCTTCCTGTCCTCCATGAGGGGAACTGGCCTAGTCTGTCACAGGCTCCCATCATGATATTCTGCCTGGTCACAGACCAAAGCAAGAGAAGCAACTGACCATGAACTAAATCCTCTGCAACCATAAGCAAAAATATACCCTTTCTCTTATTAAGCTGATTATCTTGGGTATTTTGTCATAGTAACAGAGCTGGCTAACACAATCCTTTTTTGTTTTGTTTTCGTTTGGTTTTCTTTAAGTTTACTAGTTGAACAGTGGTGGGCAATCAACATAATTGGCTTAGCCTCAAAAATACATGTAGTGGTGTGTGGGCAGGAAATGCTGATAATTTTATTTTAAAAATATATGTTCATGTCTATAGTGCTTTGTGGAGCACTTGATATAAATAAAGAACTTTGCTGGATAATATGGGACACAGGACAGAAGAAATTTCAGACAAGGCTTTGCTCTGAAAGTGCTTGAGCTGCTCAATTATTGAGTTGGAATGAGGTGACAGGAAAGTATGACATGATCAGCATTCTTCAGGAGCTTATACAGAGCATAGGACAGGATGATAGACATTTACATCACAATGCAACACAGGGAGCACAGACAACTGTGGGGCTCATGGGTGGCCACTCATCTGACTTTGCTGCAGGAGTCAGGACTGGGTCTTTTGTATCTCCCCTGACCAGTACCTGGTGCAATGCCAATACAGAGAAACAACTTAATATTTGTTTCTTAAGTAACTAAGTGACTTTGTCAAAGTGGAAACTTGATCAAATGGGCACCACGCCTGGATCAACTCCAGAAACTCTTACCCAGCATTGTTTTTGGTTGCCAGCTCTATCTCCAGTTTTCCTCCCACACCATGGTGCTGTGACAGTCTTTGCTGCCCTGCTTGGGAAAGTTCACTTGGCAATGATTTTTGTAGAGATTTTGATGTGGAGAGATGCTGGGATGTCTCTCTCTTGAAAAGCAACTTGCAAAGCTGGAGGGGGTGGGTGCCAGTCTCCCTCTGGTGATTGAAGACCCAGCACACCACAAGCAGCTGTTCAGAGACAGGAAAGGCAGCTTCATTCAAAGAGCCATCATAATTTGGCAAGGAGTGCTCCAATCAGTAGCCTTCCTAATGCGTGTAATTGTTATGCAAATAAGCCACAGCACATTACCCAGGCTGGGAACTGGAATATCAACTGTGATTTACAAGGGGCCCAGGGGCCCAGGGAAATTCTGGCATGCATCCCACCCTAGAGGGGTCAGCTGAGCTGTCTTATTAAGGTTGACTGTTGAAGTGAAGCTGATTTTTTTTTTTTTACAAGGAGAAGATGTTTAATAAGGTAATCAAGGCCTGGAGTTTTACTTTCTGTCTGGAAACATCTATAACATAATATTAAAGGTGGACATGTTTTAGAGACTGTGAGGTGTCTAAAACACTTAAGAGTTCAGAGGAGGAACTGAGGTCCAGAATGGTGAAGTTGGCTTTGACCAAAGAGCACAGCTTTCTCACCCCCAAGTTCAGGGTCATTTTATATTGAACCCTCCTGTTCCTTAAACTTGTATAGCTGCAATATATTGTTTTTTTCTGAAGCCCTATGCCCTTTCTCCTTATTTGTTTTTACCTTCACTTTTTTGTCCCACAAATTCCTATTATACGGGAATTAGGAAGATCAGTGGACACATAAAAATCTTATTTTATTTTCAAAGAGCTTCAGACTAATATTATGGATGAGGCAAACACCTCAGTAACTGTAGTATCAATAGAGTAGGGAGATAGAGAAAGGCTGAGGTAGTGTATGAGGAGAGAATGATCACAGACATTTGGGAGAAATGGAAACTTTTCTTAAGGCAGGTGATATATGGCATAGACTTTTAAATTCTCATAGACATAAGTAAAGGAAATGAGAAAGAAATAGGAGACCATGGAAATAGCAGCAGAAAAATGGTACTTCCATGAAGAGCAACAGTAGCTGAATTGGCCCCGGGCTGTGGGGGAAGGAATAGTGGAAAAGATGGAGAAAGTTTAAATGCATTGATGGGAGCAGTGAAATCTAGGCCAAATCTTACCAGAATGTTATATAGCAAAAAGAGTCATGGCCTTAGAGTTGAAAAGCCTGCCCTTGAATCTCAATTCCACATAAGTTTGGATATGTGATCTTGCACAAATAACTTAAAACTCTAAACCTTGATTTTTCTCCTTAAAATGTAATTGTGGAGATATCATTGGAGTTTGGGGGTGAAGGCCCTGGCTCCAGGGATCCCCGTGGATTAGGTTTGTCCACCCATCCCAAGATGCCTATCAAAGAGATGAGCAGTGATAAAGGGCAGGAAAGGAGCTTCAATCAGCGTGACCACACTAGGAAGCACAGAAAAAAATGACTAGTAATCTAAAGTCTATCCTCAAGGGCTGACAGGAACTTTGAGGCTTTATAGTAAAGGGGAATAAAAGCCAGCTTCCATGGCTGGGCGTTTGCATAGCTGGCAAAGCAAGTGATATTGGTCAGGCCAACGTCTGGTTGAACATTATCTCCAGAATGCTTCTGTGAAACTCCAGGGAAGTCATTGTCACTTGAGGGGGCAATTTGGTTCCCATAATGGAATGATTGCCCCTGCTTAGGGGGGCAGCCTCAGGTCCCATCATGGGGTAATTGCTTGCACTTAGTGGGGTAATCTCATTATACGGTGTTCAGTCTGCTGGGCATGCCATCGCTTGAGGGTAGTTTTGGTCTCTTGTCATAAAAATGTCCATTGATTGGACCTGTTGTTCCTAGAATCCAAGGCAACTACAAGAGAGAGTGGCTCAGGAGAACTCAGAAGGAAAAAGGTTAAAGAGGTGAGTGTAGTCAGAGCAGGACAAGTGGAGTTAGTTAGGTCAGTCACTGGGCCCCCTTCAGAGGTAAAATACAATAAAATGTGAAGTGCCTAACACAACACGTAGCGCACAAAAACCAGTTTGCATTTGCTTCTTCGTTACCTTGGGTTGGAAACTTAGGATGACTTAGCTGTCATGGTTTTCTGTCCACTCTTCTTTGAGGATAACACTTATTTATTTTTACCTTTAACCTTGTTTCTTAAATTAGCCAAGTCTAAGATCAGTTTATAAGTCAAGGTGATAGTCATTTCTATCTTTTCATTTCCCTTATGAAATCTCTCTTCTCCAGTCATTCACTCATGAAACTGACCAATTAATTTCCCCTGGACAACTCTGCAGCCAATAGCCAACAGTTTATAACTGCACAGTGGTTCCTGTTTGAGGTCATCCTAGCAAATCATTCGTCCTCAGACAATCAAGGCCTTTTTCTCCCATCCCACCTTGTCCCTCACTGTTTCCCCCAAAGTTTCCTCTCTGTTAATGTCAGCCCATTTTAAAGCTTTGTTCTTGGATATATTGGACATGTATTTGTGGCCCTTACCTCTGGCTTCCCATTAGCCATGACAGCCTTCCCCCTTTATCAGAAAACGCACCTGACTCTGCCTTCAGGGCCCATCTCTGCCACGTAGGTGAGATCCTTGTCATGGGTTTTGCCATAACCAGAGCCTGGCCTGTCCACATCACATTACACTGCTAGGTCTTACAAATCCTTTCCTAATCGTTCCACTACATCTTCTCTGTCTTAACTGCAGCAATGGGACCTTTGCAAATTCTTTTTTATTCTTCCTTGTGCTTGGTATTGTGCAGGGCATAAAATAAATGCCTAATATATGCTTGTGAGATGAATAAAGCCACCGTTTACCTCACTGTTCAGAGCAGACTTTCTTTTCTTGTCCACAGGGACATGGCAAATTGAAGGGAAACACTTGGGCTTGTTTGTGACTGTGCCATTTACTAAATTATCTCTTGCTTATGAACTGAATAGAGATGGCCGGGAAACCACCAAGGGAGAATAGAGATGGAAAAGTACATGCTTGTTTTTAATGTCAATTTTCTGACTATATAATGCACTTAAAAATTAAATTTGCTAAAGGCACTTCAAGTGCATTCCTTGCTAACACTTCATTACAAAGTACTTATCAGTAATAAATCCACAGGGCCTATGTTTCTTAAGAAAATAAGAAATACTTAGAACAAATAAAAACACCATTGCTTTTCTCCCACTCTCTGTTTTCCTTCTGGAAGAAACAAATAATTTCTAGTTGAATGGATTAAAAATGTCAGGCTATTATTAGTATAATATTTTTAATAATAACATAAAATGCCAAACTTCTAAAAAGTCATCTTGTAGGAATTGAATATAAACTGCTAATTAAGAAAATAAGGGGAGTTTCTTGATGACATTACATGTTTATTTTTATTATCAAGGAAAGATTTCTGTCTGGCTTTCTTTCCCTACTTATGAGTCATCATTCCTGATAGAGGTGGGTGGGACCTCCAGTCATCCCCTGTTTATATCCATCCTGCTTTCCTCTGTCTCTTCACTAGGTTGATGAAAGACAGGAAGGGCTGAATTTGCTACCCATAGTTCTTTACCTCCTGTTCATGTTTCAAAACCCTATAATGTGGCACCTGCCCTTTCTACTTAACTGAAACTAATTTCCTCAAGGGTGCCAACTTCTCAAACTATAGATTCCATGTATTCAGTACTTGTCTTTGATCTTGCTTAGGCCTCTCCATGATGTTTTGTTTGAGTCTAAATAATCCATTTTCCACTCACCTCTATAATTCTCCTGTCTCTTTCTTCTTTGCCTTCCCTTCCTTCTCAGTCCATTTAAATACTGGTTTCCACCCCAAGCTTTTCCTGATTAAATATGTTCACCCCCCCTCAAATGTTATTTATGTTCTGATGACCATCCAGTCTACTTATCCAATGCCACATTTTTTCTTGAGTGTTGAGATATTAAGGAAGTTTTTGTTCTAGTGGAAAAGATAGCAAATGCATTAATTCATAAATATATTTATATTATAAATGAAAACATAGTCTTCTAGATGACAATATGCATTAGAAAGACAGGGTGGGGAAGGGAATGAGAGACCGTGGGAGGGTGGCAATTTAAAAGAACAGTTACAGGGGATCTTGCTGAGATGATGATGTTGGAGTGAAAACTTTATGACAAAGCCAATCATATAAATGTTGAGAGGAGGAATTTTATTTTTTTTATTCTTAAAAAATATATTACTGCCAGGTGTGGTGATCCACACCTCTAATCCCAGTACTTGCGAGCTTGGGACAGGAGGATCACAGGTTGGAGGCCAGTCTCAGCAACTTAGCAAGACTCTGTTTCAAAACAAAAAATAAAAAGGGCTGGGGGTGTAGCTCGGAGGTAGAATGTCCCTGGGTTCAATCCCCAGTACCAAAAAACTACTATTTTAATTGTACATATTTATTGGATGTGGTGTGATAATTGGATACATGTATACGATGTGTAATGATCAAATCAGGGTAATTAGCATTTCCATCTCCGTAAAATTTTTTGTTTTAATTTTTGATTAGTATGTAGTAGTTGTACATATTTATGAGATACAGTGTGATATTTCCTGTGGCTGGAGGCTGGAGGGTGCTGAGCATGTCTGAGGAATGAGGGGCTGTGGCCTGACTGGAGCCGTGAGGAAGGAGGAGAGGTCAGGAGCTAGATCACGCAAGGGGAGATGTGGGATGGAGGTGGGATGTGATTGGACCCATCTTACGCAGATTACTCTCACTGTTGTGGTGAGATTCAGTTGTACAGCAGAATGCGCTGTTGCAGGGAGGCCATCCCAGGGCCTGACACAGTGATCCAGGTGAGGTAGTACAGGTCAATATCAGTGGAGGTGAGAAGAAGAGATGGGTTCTGAATGTGTTTGGAAGATGGTTCTGACCATCTTTGCTCATGGATTTGGGGTGAGATGTGAGAAGATAGAAGCAGTCAAGATGATTCTAAAGTTTTTGTCCTGAAAAACTGAAAAGATGAAGTTGGCACTGAGACATGGGGATATACAAGTTGGGAATGGAAGAAAACAAGTGGTTTGGGTCTGACATGTTAAACTTGAGAGGCTGACTAGAAATCCAAGTGAAGAAGGTAAGTGAGCAGGTGAATATTTGATTCTGGAATCCAGAGATAATTAGCATAGTAATGTTATTTGTATATTATATTTATCCATAATGTAGATAGAGAAGAAGAGTGAGCCAGGGACTGGCCCCTTCTTCCTCACCCTGAATATCTGATTGGTTGCAAAACTTTGTCATCTTGATTCTAGAAATATCTTTTATTTGGATCTCTGCAGAGCCACACATTGTACCCACCCCAGGGGGACCCATTCACATGATATCCCATTTAAATGGAACCTCTCTGGAATAAAACTTCAGAACTTATTTTAAGAGCACTGCCCCTGTTTTACATCTGGCTGAGTGTAAGCTCATGCCATTTTAAGCCTTCTCCATGGCAAAGGCCTCCTGATTGGTCTCCCTGCTACTAATCTTTTCCTCTACGGTGCCACCAAGGTCACTATTTTAAACCCAAATTTAAGCCTGACATCCCCTCCTTAAAAACTCATGTGACTTCTTATGGGGTAAAAGGTGAAATAATTTTAGACATCCCAAGGTAGACTCAAACTATTTCCATACTTTTATCTCCTACCTGACCTACTACCTCATTGGGCATCAGCTACTGGAATTTCTTTGTGTCACCTCTGCTCTAAATGTGATGTCCCTATCTGCCACACTGGGGTCCTCATTAGCCCTCCGCATCAGCATCCCTTTCTGCCTCCATCATTTTGACAATGCCATTTCTCCATTCTTTCTCTTTCCTCTGATTCTCCCCAAATCCAAAAACCCTTTTCGGCAGCTTCTCCACTTTGCACCAGGACTTCCATGTGTACTCTGGGCCATTTCAGCTCCTAATCAATCATATATCTCCTTGCCATGTCCTCCAGGGATTTCCTGTGTGCATATCTTATCTCTCCATGAGATTACAAACTTCTCTAGGGCAAAATAGCGCACCACATTTCTTTCTATTCACCATACACTAAGCTACAGAGAGCCATTTTAATAAATACTTTTCTGAATTGAATTAAATATATCGAACCTGCTTCCTATTTTAGCAAGTTCATAGATCAGGTGGGTCACCAAAGACTCCTATACATGCTCTATATAATTCTGTCTGCCAGATGTTGTTGGGTACACCAGCTCCCACTGCTCCTAAATATCTCTTCGTTATATTTACAAATCAAAGACCAGATGACATAGGTTCTGCCAAAGTGTATTTATAAGAATGTGAAAAAAATATATGCCCCCATGGGTGACTGTGTGGCTGCATGTACAGTTATTGTGACACATGACTTCCTTGTGATCTGGGAAATGCAACGTGAACAGATAGCTGTCTATGAGCTAAATCTAGAAAGAAGTTGGCTTGGCTCCAGATTTGGGGTATTTTGGTGTGTTATTTAGTTGTTATTGACAGAGTTGAGAATTCAATTCAGAGATCCAGCAGAGAAAGAGTGATAGATCTTCCTTAGGAGCCCAGGGCAGGGGGAACAAAGCAGCTGTAAATAGCTTAGCAATCAGTGCTTCCTATTTTGAATAAGTGTTTCCAACAAGCAAAAAAAAAAAAAAAAAAAGCAAACAAAAAAAACAAAGCCCTTCATAAACAAAAATAACTAACATCCGTTGAGCCTGGTGATTTTAACAACACTTTCACATTTATTATTTTATTAGGCATACCAACAACCTTGCAAGTAGATATTGAGAGATGATGATCTGACTTCTATAAATGAGAGAATGAAATCTCTCAGACACAGAAACTGACCCATTTCACCTAGGCAAGGAGTAGAAACAAGTATGTAGGATGAGGGTTTTCCCATATATCCAGAACTTTCTGTAATGCCTCGCACTGATTACAACACCATGGAAATATCAAAAAGTTCCCTATGGCCTCACCTAAATATTCTCCCTTTTCTCTCCCTACTCCCTCTGGAATAAGGAATTCCATGAAGATGCTATCACTCATTCATATATTTGGCAGCAAAGTGAGAGCAATGTGTTTTTTCCCCTTGAACTTTACAAGGTAATTTAATAAATAAATGAAAAATAAACTGAGAAGAGTAGCCGCATTAGGTCTTAGGTTTCTAATAGAATCATAAATGCCAGAAAGTGCTGGGAATGATTTATTAGCCTGTTATTATAAGTGACTGGGAAGCTTTCAATGGAGTCCCTGCTAATTTCTAGCAGCTGCATTAAATCAGAAATTCTATTAGCTATTATAAAATCATCATCCCATTTTTCTGCAAATCAACTAGAACACCTGATGATGAGAGTTTGGAACTATTTGCTACTATACATGCTAACCTCACCCTTGACCTACACAAGGAAAATAAACACAAGTCAGAGAGGTGGCATGCTATTGGTCACATCAACTCTTAAGGATTAATACATGGCTGTCTGATTTTTATAGGAGATATTCCTGATGGAAAAAAATAGCTTCTTTTAGCTAATCCTATGTCATTAAGAGAACAGGTACTGAGGTCATCAAATTCTATGTTCTATGATTCTTATCTCCAGCGTCAATCTGTTCAAATTTCTACCCAAGTCCAGTAGCTATCCAACCTTTGTAAGAAAAGACCAAATAACCAACTACATTACAATCTTTTGGACACAGCTGGCACTTCTACCTTCATTCTGAGTTTCCAACACAATATGCCTCCAACGTGACCTCATAAATTAGCATCTTATATTGGGCAAATAAAAGAATCCAAAGCAGATATCAGTAAATTTTTGCACATCATTTTAATCTTATGTTGCAAGACATAGCTAGACAGGAATGAGATAAGGCAATCTGATAGAAGACATCAGGAGAGGGCACTACCTAGAAGATATGCCTGCTATGCTGGGCAAATCCTGGCATCTGGGACAGAGAAGAAGGAAGAGAGCCAGCTAATGATAACAGGAAATGTGTAGCTCATTACAACAAAATAGAATTTTCAGAGAAATAAATTTTACAGAGGTTAGTAATGGATTAGATATGTGGGGAGTTTTGCTTGGAAACCTGGAAGGACATCAAAGATGAAATGGGATAAATTGGGTAAATTAAGAGAATCTTAAAAGTTGTATACTTTTATGCTGAATTTATATGCTTATATAATCATATTCTTGCAATGCAATGTCTTTCTACTTGTGGTGTTCTTTGGAGGAATTATTTTCCTCCAAAGCTTTGCCTGGTTTATTCCCATATTTTAACTTTTGGATCAAATATCACTTCATCACAGAGGATTTCCATAATCATACAATTAAAAACAACAACAGCAGCAACAACAAAACTTACATCCGTTATCAATCTTTTACACGGCTTTATTTTTCTTCAGAGAACTAAGCACTTCCTATCATTATATTTTTGTGTATTATTTACTATCCCACCATAATCCCATGTTTCTTGTGACAAAGTCCAGGTCTGTTGTGTTCACTGTTCGATCACTGTGCCTCGAGCAATACCTGGATCATGGGTGGTGCTCGGGAACTGTTGCAAGAATGAATGAACGAGTCATAGAAAAGATGTTAAAATAAAATGACAGTTGGACAGATATGTGGAGGTCTCTAGACTTCAGAGACAAATCAGTGAGTTATCAGGTTATAGGTAATTATGAAGCGGTAGGATCTGGATACAGTATAGAATGAAAAGATGAGAGAACCCTGGACAGAGCCTTGACAAACTCCAACATCCAAAAGCCAGGCTGAGGAAGATGAGCTTCCAGGGAAAGCAAACAAGATTAGAACTGGGGGGCGGGGTATGATTTGAAGGAGGAGAAAGTGTGGAAGGACAGAAATCAAGAAGATAAAGCTTTTAAAATATCCAGTTAGAATGGCAATGATTAGAAATACAAACAATAATAAATGCTGGTGAGGATGTGGGGAAATAGGAGTTCTTAAAACACTGTTGGTGGGACTGCAAACTACTAGAACAACTTTGGAGATCACTATGGAATTTCCCCAAAAGACTAGAAATGAAACCGCGATATGATCCAGCTAAACCACTCCTTGGTATCTTTCCAAAAGAATTAAAGTCAGAATACTCTAGTGATACATGCATTTCTATGTTTATAGCAGCACAATTCAAAATAGGCAAATTATGGAAACAATCTAGGTGTCTGTCTACAGATGAATGTATAACAAAAATGTGATATATACACACGATGGAATTTTACTCAGCAATAAAAAAGAACAAAATTATGTCATTTGCAGGAAAATGGGGGAATCTAGAGATTATGCTAAGTGAGGTCAGCCAGTTGCAGGAAGTCAAGGGTCATATGTTTTCTCTCATATGTAGAAGCTAGAGAGAAAATAGGAAACAAAGGAGACTTTAATAAATGAGAGATACCAGTAGAATAATAAAAGGGGATTGGTAGGGGGAGAGGTGGGAAGGGAAAAAAAGAGAGCCGATGAAGGAAACAATTCAAATAATGCTATGTCCATATATGAAGATGTCCCTACCAGTCTCACTAATATGTGTAGGAATAGGTTGGATCTGGAGGGAAATATACCAAGTGCTATGTGTATGTATGTCTATAACACTTTGGTTCTCACTGTGATTTATAATTACAATGCACCAATAAAAGTGGAAAAAAGACTTAAGAATACCAGTGAAATTTATATTATTGAGGTCACTGGTGGCCATAGGAAGAGCTTCTTTGGTGGAGCAATGAGTAAAGCCCATATTGCCATGCATAGACGTGTGATTGGAAGATGAGAAATGGGAATAAGAATGTTTGAAAAACTCTTAGAGATACATGCCTGATGAAGAAGAGAATAATAGAGAAATAGCTTGGAAGATGAAAGCCTAAGTAACAAAGGATTTTAAATTTTTTTTTTTTGGTATGTTTAAAAGCCAATGGGAAGGATATAATGAAGCTTAATATACAACAGAGGCAAGTTGTCATCATTAGAATAATTTTCCTGAGAAACCAATATGGGATGAAATTCGAGGCACAGCTGGAAGGAAAGAAGATCCACATGTGGAGAGGTTTGTGTGCTCAGTAAAGGGAAGGTTAGAGCGTTCCCACTTAGCGGTTTCTCTTTTTCTTTAAAGAAGATGGCGATCCTTTACTGAGAACAAGAGGTCATGGATTAGGAGTAAAAGAAATGAGATGATTGGAGAAGACTTTTTCAAAGGATTGAGATGATTGCAGAAGGTTTGTGAAATTATAGAAAAGCAGTAGTACAAGTCGACCAATGAACCGTAGAAATATTGTAGGATAAAGTTGATGGGCAGCGTGACTTTGTTGAGCATGAATTTATAAAGGAGTCAGTCTAGTTTTATGTTCCCTTAACTGCACTTGACCACTCAACTGCAGACTGAGAGAAAGTGGAATTTTGGGATTATCCAGGGTGGACATTTGATGTCATATTTATGATGAAATAATTACTGAGCAAGGAAGTCAAAGGTGTTGGTATAATCACAGTTACAAAACATGAAATACACAGTGGTTTTGGAGAAAAGTGAAGAAATAGAGGTCTTATGAATTGAGATAAGGTAGAGGAGTTAATGGTCATGAAGTCTCAAAGCAGTCAAAGATGCATTATGGTGGGAGTGTTGGACAAGCAAGCTGGAAGCAGGGTGATAGAAGCAGGTGGTATAAGAATGGGATGTTTGAATTAGTGATATTGAATGAACGTGGAGGTAGCAATTGTATTTTGTGACAATGCGTGCTTCCTCAGAGCTAGACTAGCACCATGAGCTCCATAAAATCCCTTAGAGTGAGAACAACATGTAACTTGAAATCTAGGCCAGGATGGAGCTTGAAATTGGGAACGAAGAGGCCTCATCAATGAGTAGGAAAAGGTTGCCAAGGCAGGCTCTGGCAGGAGCACACAAGTTGATTAAAAACAAACAAGCAACAAACACAAAACTGTCATACTTGTTGGCACTGCTTGGTGCAGAGCGATAGCTAGAAACTGAGTGCCAGACATGGGCTCTGTGAGGCCCTTCTTGGACCTGGATACACCATGCTTCCCACCCTGTGGTTGCAGGTGGCAGACAGCTAGAGGCAGTGAAGGGTACTCTCTTTCCATCAGCAAAATTATGAGCCAAAGGTAACCAACCTCTGGTCTGTGTAGTAAATATAGCCAGTCGCATAGTGCCTAAAGCAAAGGGCTACAGTTTCCCATGAAGATCGCAGAATTCACTGAGAACAAGGAAGGGCCTGTTTCCAGTTCTCTCTTTGTTTAGCAGCAAACAGAGCCACTTGTCAGGCTGACGGTCCTCACGCATTACCATTGCAGCAATAGTTTGAAAGAGGGTAGAGAGAGATGGAGGAAAAAGACATTAAAAGGAAAATGTCACCATTTCCAAATGCCATATTATTTGACAGTTACTCTTTATGTTGCAACAGCTGCTTAACATGACAAACGATGGCTTTAATAAAAATGCACACAAGGAGATGCAACACCAGAAAATGAATAATGGAGCTTTCTATCCTGACATGTTGTGGAGCATATTCACTCAGCAATGAATAGGGCCTCGGTAACTGTGTGCTGCCAGTTGCTTTCAGACAACCCCTGCTACGTGGCTGGCCCTTGGACCAGTCAGGTTGCATTTGTTGAAAGCAGAATACATTGCAACTGGTTTTAGCAGAGAGGTATTTAGTGTGGGGGCATGAAATGGCTTGCCCAATCTTTCAGAGGGCTGGCAACCAGGTTGAACTTTTAGAAAACCACACCATAGAACTACAGCTACCAACACTTCCCATTTTACATCCAAGAAGCTGCCAGGTCTTCCAATCAAAGCCACAAAAATCTGGAAGCCACCAGTATTAGGGAGCCATTGCTTTCTGGAAGCTGTCTTGACTAGGAAGCTACACTATGTCTGCCTCTGTGACCAGCACCAACATGGATGCCCCCCATCCCTCTCTCTGGGAACCAGAAACAGCAAGGACTTAGGCTCCCAAATTCCTGATAATAATCTTGCCACTGAAAAAGTGTATATGTCTATGATGATGTTTTGTTGAGATGAATAAGAGGAACAGGATGGGGGCTTTTGTGCAGGTACTTGAAATACAGTAAATTGCATGTGAGGTATAGGGGTTTGGTTAGAGTTAACAGGGTATGGTGGTTTTAGCATATTGCATGTACTGATTTGGAAATAGAAGATGAGGGCAATATTTGTGTGGTTTGGAGAAGGGGGAGAAGGAAATTAAAGAAGAAGGTAGGAAAGGTGAGAGCATAATGACAAAGCAGCCTGACCTCATCCCCACAGTGAACTACAGCGGACAAGGTGTCCCTGGAGTTTGATGAACATGTGTCTTTACACTCATGTACTATCTTATCTCCTCTGTAGGGCCACATAAGAGCAAGAAAACTCTTAGCCATTGCAAGTTTCACAAAGGGGCCATTCCAAGCCACCATGAAGTGTTAGATGTATCAGGTTAAGAAAGAGCTATAGTGCAGGAAAACCAGGGTAGGGTTGAGCAGGGGCTTTAGTGGAATCATGCAAGGAAAGACACCATTTGCAGGGGGCTTAAAGACTTGCATATGTCACTGATAAAGTCATTAAAATTAATGTTATTTGTTTTAGCACATTAGAAATGCACACATTATTTAGTGGATAGGAAAAAATAGCACAGCAAACTATATGCAAGCCATAGGGAAGCTTTGCTCAATATTTCCTTGCAACCTACTATGTGCAACTTACTACAAAGAGCAAAATAATATTTTGTCTTTGTCTTTGAGTGAATTAAACTATTCAATGATCTTGTCAGAGACATCACTGGGACAAAAAAAAAATCCCACTAGGAGTAATTGTAAAGGATACAGCTTTTGCCTTCTTTCTCGCCATGGAAAAGAATTCTTTATTACAGCTGGTCACTATGTGTAAAAGGTTAAAGGCCCTTTAGCACTGGGCTGTAAAGAATAGAAATAAAAGACTATGCCACTGTATCCAGGGAGGTAATAGTCTTCTTGAGGATCTGGAACATGACAGGGAAATTGTAGTTCACATTTTAATTGGCAGAGGCTTAGAAGAATAGAGGACCCAAGATAGTAAATTTCTACCTGCCAAAGGAAAGATATAAACGGAGATATATCGAGTAAATCCTATAGTAGCTTAAAGAAATGAAAAATCACCTAGGAGGAAGAGGTTTTCATAGAGTAGGTAAGATATAAGCCAAGTCTTGAGAGAAAGGCAGAACTAGCCCTGATAGAAAGGAAAAGTACAATTATGTTACCAGGAGATACAACGCAGGGAAAAATATAAAAGGGAGATAGCAAATGATATTTGATTACAATGCATGCCTTTAAGATATTCATAGAAAAGCGTTTTTATTAAAGATAAATTTTAATAGCTGAAAAATGGGAGTGTGTGTGTATGTGTGTCTGTGTGTGTGGTGTGTGTGTGTGTGTGTGTGTGTGTGTGTGTGTGTGTGCATTACTGGGGATTGAACCAAAGGCCATTCTACCTCCAAGCTGCACCCCGGCCCTTTTTATTTTTTTTATTTTGAAACAAGTTCTTGCTAAGTTGCTGAGGGTCTCACTAAATTGCTGAGGCTCGTCTCTAATCTACGACCCTCCTGTCTCAGTCTCCCAAATACTGGGATTACAGGCATGCGCCGCGATGCCTGGCTAGGATTCTTATTTTAAATAGCCACAGATGCCAAGATAAATAATTTTGAATATACTTTGTAGGCACTGGAGATACTGACATTCCAAAGTAGATCAGCTTGCTATTGTCTGTAACCTAATATATATGATTCTGGACTTTTCAGGAATGTAATGATAGCTTGATCTCCATTTAATTTTAGTTTATGTTAAAGAGATGGGGTCTTAACTATGCTAACCCAGCAACATCAAGCTCCTGGGTTCAAGCTATCCTCTCTCCTCTGCCTCCTGAGGAGCTTGTAGTACAGGTACACGCCACAGCAACCAGCTATCTTGATCTCCTTTTAAATGGATGAAGAGCAGTTTTGTTAGTTTTTTTTTCTGCCTACTTCCTCTTTGTATTTTTATGTGTAGGATTCATATTAGATCATTTCATTTTGCTATAACAAAATACCAAAGGCTGGGTACTTTCTAAAGAAAGTAGGTTTATTTAGTTCACAGTTCTGGAGATTCAAGAGTACGGTGTCAGTGTCTTTCCAGGTCTGGTTAGGACCTCATGGTGGATGGCATATAAATGGTGGAAGTTTATGTAGAAGAGGTCATGTGGCAAGATA
Source organism: Glis glis (assembly GCA_004027185.1). Taxonomy (NCBI): domain Eukaryota; kingdom Metazoa; phylum Chordata; class Mammalia; order Rodentia; family Gliridae; genus Glis; species Glis glis. The sequence continues at coordinate 15,881 of PVJS01008436.1, forward strand.
GGAAGCAAGAGGAAGGGCCAGGCTTCCTTTTAAACAGAACACTCTTGTGGAAACGAATCCACTACAACAGGCAACTCTTATAAGCCAGCATTAATATGCATTAATACACTCATGGGGATGGAGTCCCCATGACCTAATTACCTTCCACTATGCCCCACCTCTTAAAAGTTCCACCTCAATACCACCACACTGAACAGGAGCCTCTGGGGAGCAAACAATATCTAAACCATAGTCATTCTCTATATTAAAATACAACTCCCCCAAAGGCGGTTATCCTTTAGACAGACATTTCTAAAGATAAGTAAAATATTTCATGGGTACCACAAGTTGTGAGGATTTTCAAAGGGTATGATAAATTTGAAGGTGACAAAAATGGATTTTGAAACCATAAAAACACTGTGTGAACAAGGAGATACCTTGATGTTCCTGGACACCCTAAAAGTAGAAGTTAAGGAGGCATAACTAAGTAGAAACCATAAATAGAGACATGGACAAGTCACTAAACAAAGAAGCAAACAAAAATATCATGTCTAAGAGATGTGGGAGAATCCATATCTACTATTATCTAAAATATCTATATTCAGCAAAGAATTATGAGTTATGAAAAGAATCCTTAAAGTATGACCCATACATCGGAAAAAATGCAGGCCACAGACATTACCTGTAGCAGCCAAGAGGATGGATTTAACAAAGACATAAAATAGTTATAAGTACCTTCAAAAAACTAAAGGAAATAATGTGTAAAGAAGTAAAAAGGTTAAGATGATTATAATTTATCAAATAGATTGTATCAATAAAGACATAATTTCTTGTGTGTGGTGCTGGGGATTGAACCCAGGGGCATTCTACCTCTGAGCTACACCTATAGCTCTTTTGTATTTTTTATTTGGAAATAGGGTATTGCTAAGTTGCTGAGGGCCTCTTTAAGTTGCTGAGACTGGCCTCGAACCTGTGATTCTCCTGTCTCAGCCTCCCAAGTACTATGATTATAGGCATGTGCCACTATGCCTGGCTCAGACATAAAATTTTTAAAAGAATCAAATGGTAATTCTATATTAGAAAAATATGATGAACTAAATGAAAAAAATCACAAAAAGAGATCAGCAGTGGAGTTCAACTAGCATAGGAAAGAATCAATTACCTTTATTGTAGATTGGTGGACATGATGCCATCTGAGAAATAGAAAAAAATTAAGGAAAAGGAACAGAGTCACACAACAGATACAGGATACCATTAAGCACATCAACTTATACCTAGTGAGTATTCCAGATGGAAAGGAGAGAGAGAAGATAAAAGAAAAATTATGTGAAAAAAACAGCTTCAAAAATTGATGAAAAACATTCATCTGTACATTCAATAAACCTAACAAACTCCCAAGTAGAATAAACACAAAGATATCCACGCTCATACCCATCATGGAAGACATTTGAAATAAAAAAAGAAAATCTTGAAAGCAACAAGAAAAAACTGATTCATCACATACAGGGATCCCCAGTAAGATTAAGAGATGACTTTGCTGGGCAGGATAGTGTACATCTGTAATCCCAATATTTGGGAGGTTGAGACAGAAGGATCACAGGTTTAAGGCCAGGACACCAAAATTAGCAAGACCCTATTTCAAAATAAAAAAGAAGAAGGGCTAGGGGTGTAGCTCAGAGGTAGAATGCTTCTGGGATCAATTCCTGGTACCACCGAGAGAGAGAGAGAGAGAGAGAACATTTTTTTTTCTTTTTTTTTTGCGGTACTGGGGATTGAACCCAGGGGCATTTTACCTCAACCCGGCCCTATTTTTTTATACTTTATTTTGAAACCAGGTCTCACGAAGTTGCGGAGAGCCTTACTAAGTAGTGAGGCTGGCCGCGAACCTGGATCCTCTGGTCTTCGCCTCCCAAGTACTGAGATTACAAGCGTGCGCCACCACGCCCGGCAAGAGAGAGGACTTTTAATTAAAATAATGAGACTGAAAGAGCATAGCATTACTTATTTACAGTGATGAAATATAAGGTCAGTCAAAATCTTTTTATCAAGCAAAATTAACATTCATAAATGAAGGTGTGAACTAGAAGATTTCCCATGAAGTTCAGGAACAAAGATATCCCCCTCACCATTCCCTTTAAACTTTCTACTGGAAGTCCTACCTAATGCCAGATAACATGGTAACTTTTAAAAGCATATTGAGCCGGGCGTGGTGGCGCACGCTTGTAATCCCAGTACTTTGGGAGGCAGAGACCAGAGGATTTGGGTTCGTGGCCAGCCTCAGCTCTCTCTCTCTCTCTCTCTCTCTCTCTCTCTCTTTCTCCCTGTCTCTCACTCTCTCTACTTAGTGAGGCCCTCCACAACTTCATGAGACCCGGTTTCAAAATAAAGTATAAAAAATAGGGCCGGGGGTGTAGTGTGGAGGTAGAACATCCCTGGGTGGTTCAATCCCCGGTACTGCAAAAAAACAACAACAACAACAAAAAAAAAATCATATTGATAGGAAAGGAAGAAATAAATCTTTTTTTCACAGATGACTTGTCTGTATAGAAAATCTGAAAGAATAAACCAAAAATTCTTGGAACTGATAAGCAATTATAAGAAAATATCAAAATACAAGGTTAATGTAAAAAATAATCATGTTCCTATATATCAGTAATTAATAGCTCAAATTTGATATTAAAAACACAATTCACTATACATGTGCAACATACCAAAATCAAGTATTTAGCTATAAATCTAAAAATGTATAAAATCTACATGAGAAAAATAATAAAACTCTAATGAAAGAAATCAAAGAACTAAGTAAAGAGACAGATATGCCATATTCATTTATAGGAAGACTTAATCCTGTAAAGATGTCAATTCTTCCCAACTTGATCTATGGATTTAATGCAATAGCCAACAAAAATCTTAGCAATTGTTTTTATAGATACCGACAAACTGATTCCAAAGTTTGTATGGAGAAGCAAAAGACCCAGAATAGCCAACTCAATATTCAAGAGGAACAAAGTTGGAAAACTGATACTAGTGAACTTTCAGACTTACTAAGAACTACAGAAATCAAGACTGTGTGGTATTAACAAATAAATCAATAAATAAAATAAAAATAGATCAATGGAATAGAATAAAAACTCTTAAACTTACATTATTATATTCAACTGCTCTTGAACAAAAGAATAAAGACAGAGAAGTTACTATTTTTCAACAAACATGTGAAATAATTGTTTGTCTTATGCAAAAAAAATGGGTCTGGCTAGAGACCTTACATCTTTCATAAAAATAAACTCAAAATAAATCATAGGACAGGGTGTGGTGGTGCACGCCTGTAATCCCAGTACTTGGGAAGCTGAGACAGGAGGATTGTAGGTTGGAGACCAGCCTCAGCAATAGTGAGACTCTCAGCAACCTAGCAAAACCTTGCTTCAAAATTAAAAATAAAAGAGGGCTAGGGGTGTAACTTGGAGGTAGAATGTCCTTGAGTTTAATCCCCGGTACCACAAATCAAACAAACAAACAAATCATAGACTTAAATGTAAAATGCAAAACTATAAAACTCTTGCAAGATAAACTAGGAGAAAATTTATGTAACCTTGGATCTGGTGATAACATTTTAGATACACCCCCAAAGGCATAATCCACGAAAGACAGAATTGATAAGATGGACCTCATTAAAATTAAAAAATATATATTATATATATATATATATTATATATATATATATGCTCTGACAAAAACACTGTCAAGAGAAGGAAAAGAGAAGCCACATACAGGAAGAAAATATTTGCAAAAGCCATATATGGTAAAAGACTATTATCCAAAATTTGCAAGGAAATTTTACAACTCAGCAATAAGAAAATAAACAACCCATATTAAAGATGAGCAAAAGACTCGAACAAACACTCACTCCAAAAGATATACAAATGGCAAGACAGGATGATCCATATCTTATGTCATCAGGGAAATGCAAATTTAACATTAATATGATACTACTGTATACCTATTAAAATGACCAAAAGCCAAAATACTGACAATATCAAATCCCACTGTGAATGTGGCGCAATAGGAGCTCTCACTCATTGCTTTTGGCAATGAAAAATGGCACGGTTTCTTGGAAAGACAGTTTGGCAGTTTATTACAAAACCAAACATATTTTTACCATACAATCCAGCAATCATGCGCCTTAGTATTTATGCAAATAAACTGAAAACTTATGTCCACACAAAAACCTGCACATGGATGTTTATAGCGGCTTTATTCATAATTACTAAAACTTGGAAGCAACCAAGATGGCCTTTAATAGATGGATAGATAAATAAACTGTGGTACATCCAGACAATAAAATATTATTCAGTGTTAAAAAGAAATGAGCTATCGAGCCATGAAAAGACACAGAGGAAACATTAATGCATATTGCTAAGTGAAAGAAGCCAAATTGAAAAGGCTACATACTGTATGATTCCAATTATATGACATTTGGAAAAGGCAGAACTGTGGAAACAGTAAAAAGATCAGTGGTTGCCAGGGGTTAGGGAGAGAGAAGTATGAAAAAGTGGAGCGTAGAGGATTTTTAGGGCAGTGCAGTTCTTCTGTATGACGCTGTAATTGTGGACACGTGTCAATATACATTTATCAGACTCATAAAATACACAACACCAAGAGTGAACCCTAATGCCAGTTATGGACTTTGAATGATTATGATATGTCCATTTAGTTTCACTAATTGAAATAAATATGCCACTCGGGTAGGGCGTGTCTATAGTGGGGGAGGTTCTGCCTGCATAAAGACAGAGGGATGCATGGGTATCTATTTTGTTAAATTTTGTTACAAAGCCAAAATTGCTCTAAAATTCATTATTTAAGTTTTTTAAATGAAGGTGAAATAAAAACATCCCTAGATTACAAAAGATGTGAGAAACCTTTGCTTGCAGACCACCTTACAAGAAATACTAAACGATGTTCTTTAGGTTAAAAGAAAGTGACCCTAGAGAGTAATTAAAATTGACACACATGCATACACACACACACACACACACACACACACACACACACGCACACACCGGTATTGTCATTATTATTATTTTTTGTGGTGCTGGGGCTGGAACCCAGGGGTATTCTACATCCAAGCTACACCTCTGCCCCCCCTTTTTTGGAAATAGGGTCTCACTAAGTTGCAGAGGGTCCTGCTAAGTTGCTGAGGCTGGCAACAAACCTGCCATTCTCCTGCCTCAGCCTCCCAAGTACTGGGGTTATAGGCATGCGCCACCACCACACCTGGATAGCAGTATTATTGATAAATGTAATGATGTAAATATAAAAAACTGCATAAATGCTTATTCCTTATTTCTTAACTGATTTAAAAAGTGATTGTAGAAAACAGTATGCATCTAATTGTATTGCTGTGCTATAACATAATAGAAATGCAATATATCTGACAATAACAGCAGAGAAAGAGGTGGGTGGGAGCAAAGCTCTATTGGAGCAATGAGATGGCACCAGATGGTAACTCAGTTTATAGGAACAAATAAAGAAAATAAGAAATGGCAAATAAGATGATTAATACAACAACCTATAAATATAAATCTGCACGCCTTTCTTTTCTTAGCTTCTATAAAAGTCATATAATTAATTAAAATCATAATTTCTATAAACTTACTACTGGGTAGTAATATATATAATGTAATATGTATAAGGATAATAGCACAAATGTAGGGACAGGGAATAAAATTATGTAGGATTAGTGTTTCTGTATCTCTTTGGATATATTTTTGTATATGGTTTGTGTCCCTCAAGGACCCACTGTAGTTAAAGGGGTGGCCCCAGGGTGGTGTTATTGAGAGGGCTGGTGGGAGGTCATTAGGAAAGTGAGGCAGTTTGCATGCAACCCCTTGGTTGTTCTTGTGCAACCCCTTGAGTTCTCAAGAAGATTGTTATAAAAGGAGCAAGCCTGGCCCTTTCCGTGCTCCCTGCCTCCTGACTCAAAATGTGATTGTTCTCTCTGACATGTGCTCCTGTAGTGGCCATTACCACTCCCCATGAGGCCCTCGTGAACTTTGTGATGCACAATCAAGCTGATGCGGTGCCCATGCCCGTGAACCTTCAAAACTGAGATCAATAAGCCTTCTCTTTATAAAGTTAGCTGCCTCAGGTATTCCACAGTGGTCATGCAAAGCTGACTAATACAGTTAGTTAAGATGTAAGCACTAGAGTAATGACTAATACAGTATCTCCATAAAATAAAGTGAAAAATCATTAAATTAATTAAAGTGTCACACTAAAAATACTCACTTTTGTATAAGAAGACAGTAAAGGAGGATTACAGAAAAAAAGATGTAAGACATATAGAAAACAAGAAAAGTATATCCAATATATAAATAATATCATTAAATGTGAAGAGATTGCTGGGCGTGGTGGCACATGCTTGTAATCCCAGTACTTTGGGAGGTGGAGACCGGAGGATTCAGGTTCGCGGCCAGCCTCAGCTCTCTCTCTCTCTCTCTCTCCCCCCTGTCTCTCTCTCTCTCTCTCTCTCTCTCTCTCTCTACCTAGTGAGGCCCTCCGCAACTTCGTGAGACCCGGTTTCAAAATAAAGCATAAAAAAATAGGGCCGGGGGTATAGCGCGGAGGTAGAATGCCCCTGGGTTCAATTCCTGGTACCACAAAAAAAAAAAAATGTGAAGAGATTAAGCAATCCAATGAATAGGCAGAGATGTTAGTCTGGATAAAATGAATGATTCGACTATATGCTGCCTATGGGAGTCACACTATATGTACAAGTAAGGTTAAAATAAAAGAATGGAAAATATATGCCAGGCAAATAGGAATTTAAAAACTGGTGTGGATACCCACACAGTATACTTTTAACAATAAGATGTATTATAAATCAAATGACATCTTATAATAATGAAGGAACCAATGCATTAGGAAGTTATAAAAATTACAGAAATATAGACATCAAGTCATGGAACCCTAAAATACGTGAAACAAAAACTGGTATAAATCAAGGACACAATAAGCAATTCAACTAGAATTGTTGGAGATTTCAATGCCCCACTCTTAATAATATACAAAACTAGAAAAAATACAAGGAAATAGAAGACATGAGCAGCACTATCATTGAACTAGAAACAAAAGACATGTATGAAACACTCCAATAAACTATAGCAGAATAAATGTTCTCTAGTACACATCGGGCATGCTCTAGGATAGGCCAGATGCAAGGCTATCAAAGATGCCGTCTTTTTTTCTTTCTTTCTTTCCTTCCTTCCTTCCTTCCTTCCTTCCTTCCTTCCTTCCTTCCTTCTTTCTTTCTTTCTTTCTTTCTTTCTTTCTTTCTTTCTTTCTTCTTTCTTTCTTTCTTTCTATACTGGGGATTGAACCCAGGGCATTCTACTTCCAAGCTACCCCCTAGCCTTTTTTATTTTTTTATTTTTATTTTTTTTAACTTTTTATGTTCATTTATTGGTTCATACCCTGACATATATTTTTTATTTTTGAAATGAAGTCTTGCTAAATTGCCTAAGGTCTTGCTAAGTTATTGAGGCTGGCTTTGAACCTGTAATCCTCCTGTCTCAACTTCCCAAGTACTTGGATTACAGGCATGCGCCACCATACCCAGCTCATAAATTTTAAGTTACAGAACTCATGAAATGTATAGTGTTGCTGGGTGCACCTGTAATCCCAGTTTTTGAGAGGTTGAGACAGGAGGATCACAAGTTAGAGGCCAGTCTCAGCAACTTAGTGAGACCCTGTTTCAAATAAAAAATAAAAAGGACTGGGGGTATAGCTTGGAGGTAGAATGAACCTGGGTTCAATCCCTAGTACTTTTCCCCAAAAAATATATAGTGTCTGGCTTTGATAAAATAGAAGTCAATAACAAAAAACAATTGGAGAAATTTAAAATATGTGAAAGTTAACACATTCAAATAACCAATCAAAGAAAAAAATCATAAGCAAAACTAGGAGATTTGTGATGAATAAAATTAAAGACACCATATAGAGAAGTAGGATGCATTTAAAGCATGTTTAGAGATAAATTTGTAGGTATATTTAAAAAGAGAAAAAATATCAGAAAACCTAAACTTCCACCTTAAGAGTGAAAAAGAATAGGAAACTAAACCTAAAGCAAAGAGAAAAGGAAAATAATAAAGACAAGTGGAAATTAATATAATAAAAGATAAAAATAAAGAAAATCAAGGAAAAAAGTTGATCCATTAAAAAATCAACAAAATCACAGAAATTTCATTAGACTACACAGCAAAACAAGAGAAGACTCAGATTACTAAAACCAGAAATAAAGAAGGGACATTGCTAATGACCTCACAGAATAATCGTATGCTAACAAATAAGATAACTTAGATGAAACAGGGGTATTTACAGAAAGAAGAAAACTACCATCACTGACTTGAGAGGCAAAAAAAAAAAAAATCTGGACAAGAACTATAATTAGTAATTAAAAACCTTCCACACAGGAAAAAAAAATCTAAGATCAGTGATTTTATGACTGCACTTTACCAAATGTTTAAAGTAGAGTTAATAAACATTAAAAATAGAAGAAAATCATTCTCTTAGGCCAATATTATTCTGATGTCAAAAAAGACAAAGGAATTATTAGAAATTAAACTACAGACTGATATCTGTTATGAGTATACATGCAAACATATTCTAAAAGTAGCAGAAAAGTGATTTGAGCAATATGTAGCATGGCTTATACACTATTACAAAATGGAATTTATCTCAAGAATGCAATGTTGGCTTAAAATCTCCAAATCAATTAATGGAACACACCATATCAATAGAATAAAAGACAAATCCCACAGAACTTTTTTAATAAAGGCATAAAAAGCATTTGGCAAAACCCAATACTCTTCATGACTTAAAAAATAAAGACTCCAGAAATTAGAATAGAGGGGAACTTCCTGAACTTGTACAAAGAAAAAGACATCTGTTCTTAAATTTTTTCCCCTTTTGTAGTACTGGGGATTGAATTCAATGCCTAGAAAAAGTTAGGCAAGCACTCTACCACTGAGCTACATCCCCAGCCTTTATTAAAAATATACATTTTTTTTGAGCTTGGGTCTTGCAAAGTTGCGTAGGCTCACCTCAAATTTTACCTTGGAATCCTCCTGCTCTAGTCTTCTGAGTAGCTGGGATTACAGGTATGTGCCACTATATTTGGCTTTCACAAGTTTTATTTAAAATTGTACTGATATTTTAGCCAGGGATATTAGTCAAAATAAGTAATTAAATTAAAGATATCTATAGTGAGAAGAAATTGTATAAGCCAGGCGTGGTGGCGTACACTTGTAATCCCAGTACTTGGGAGGCTGAGACCAGAGGATCCGGGTTCGTGGCCAGCCTCAGCTACTTAGTGAGGCCCTCCAGAACTTAGTGAGACCCTGTTTCAAAATAAAGAATAAAAAATAGGACTGGGGGTGTAGCTTGGAGGTAAAATGCCCCTGAGTTCAATCCCTAGTACCGCAAAAAAAAAGAAATTGTATATATAGAAGAAATTGTATATTCCAGTGACATGAAATTGTATAAATTAATTCTAAGGAATTCATTAAAAATGAATAGGATTAATAATAAAGTTTAATAAGGTTTCAAAATATAAGATCAGTATACAAAATAATCAATTGGCTTTCTGTAAACTACCAATGAAAATCAAAAAATGAAAAAAAAAAAGCCAGACATGGTGGTGCACACTTGTAATGTCAGTAGTTGGGAGACTGAGACAGGTTCAAAACCAGCTTCAGCAACTTAGTGAGGCCCTCAGCAATTTAGTGAGACCCTGTTTCAAAATAAAAAATAAAATAGAGCTGCAGGTACATCTCAGAGAGAGAATTCTCCTAGGTTCAATCCCCAATACCACAAAAAGTAAAATATAAAATAAAATAAAAATAAAAACCATTACACTTATAGAACTAAAAAAATGATAAACTAATTAGGAATAAATTGAACAAAGAAAGTATAAAATTTATACTGTCAAAACTACAAAGTCTTAAGAAAATTAAAGAAGACCTATACGAATGGAAAAGTACCCCATGTTCATGGATCAGAAGACTTGATTTTTATTTTTTTTTTGTAGTACTGGCGATTGAACCCAGGGACATTCTACCACTGAGCTATACCCTCACCCTCAGCCCTTTTTTATTTTGAAATAGGGTCTTGCTAGTTTGCAGAGAGTCACAATAGGCTGCTGAGGCTGTCCTTAAAGCTGTTATACTCCTATCTCAGTCTCCCAAGTACTGGGGTTCCAAATGTGTGTCACCATGCCTGGCTAAGACTTGATATTTTTAATATTGTATCATTCTCTAAATTGATGTACAGATTCAATGCAATACATACCAAAATCTGAGCTATCTTCTTTGCCATGGTTGAAAAGCTGACCCTAAAATCCATATGGAAATTTTAGGATTTCAGAATAGCTAAAACAAAATTATAGCATTCACAATTTTCCATTTCAAAACTTAACTGCAAAACTACAATAATAAAGACAATGTGGTGCTGGCATAGGATAGATATTTAAATCAATGGAATATAGTTAACCATCCAGAAAACACACACACAAACATACATATTTACAGTGACTTGATTTTTAACAACAGCTCAAAGAACAGACTTTGCAAGAAGTAATACAAGGATGGCTGAATGTCCAAAGACAAAGCATGAAGTTGATCTCCTTGTAATGATCTCAAAATGGATCGTAAGCCTAAATATAAAAGCAAAAAAAAAAAAAAGTGAGACTCTTATATGGACATAGGAGTAAATTTTTGTGTCTTGAGTTTAGGCAAAGCCTTCTAAGGTATACCGGCTAAATGGTCTGGCCTTTCTTATTAAGGTGATTAAAATAGTCTAAAATTAATTGTGGTAATTAGTTGTCATATTCTTTGAATATACTAATAACCATTGAATTGCACAATTTAAAAGGGAGTCTTGTGTGGTATAGGAGTTATTTCTCTATAAAACTATGTTTTTGCTTGTGTGTATATGTGTACTTATATGTGAGGGGAGACAGGAAGACTGTGAGAGAAGAGGGACAATGTGGTTTGGATTTCCAACAAAGGGAGCAAGTGATCTGGGAAGTGAAAGGAACAGCCATAGGGAAATAAGAAAGAGATGAGAGACAAGTGTGGTCCTCGTCCAGCTACCAGAGCCGGTAACTGAAAATCAAACCCTTACAGGAACTCTGGGAGACAGTCTGGTACATGTACTGAACTCTTCCCAACAAAGGTCGCAGAGCTGGCTTATTTATATACTCATTTCTGTCAGTTTTTGATTGAGAGATGCCATTAGCACTTTTCCCTGCTACTGCACTGTAAGGGAGGCTCTGTGTGGTTTCACAGAAGCCCTCAGGCATGAGATGATGCGGATGCTTGCTGAAGGGGTTGGGTCCAAGGCACATGAGTGGGAAGCTGATAGCTTTTGTTTCAAGGTGAAATGAAGGGTGACGCCACAAAACAATTTTCATGTGGGTTTCCTCCACCTTGGACTTGAATCATGTACTAGGAATGTAAAGATACTTGGTATCAGTATTTCATAAAACTGGGAAACCCACAGTGGTCACCATGTTTGTTGTTAAGAGATTTCTTCTCCTATTGAGCATTTAATGTAATTGGCAATACCACTGAGATGAAAACACAAATATGAGGCCCAAACCCCCTGTTGTATGCCCACCTCCCACTCATATTCCCCACAGTGGCTTCTCCAAATATGCATTTCCCTCCACAAGTCCTCTGTCCTTTCGACATTCTTCAAAATGATCTTTATTCCTATAATGTCAAGGAAAATAAATGTCACCAAATTATTTCAGTTACTTAGAATTAAATCAAATTATTTTATTTCCCATCACCCTATGTAATATCTCCCTTTCTATCATATTTTAACGTGTTAAATGTTTATTAGGGAATGCCCTTTGGACGACGAGAGAGAGAAGGAAGCAGACTTGGGCAGAAGAGGAGACTGAGCTGCGTCACTGACCTCACTAGGAGCTCTAGACTCAGAATTGTCTCATGTTGGGCAAAATAGCTTGGCCTTTAAATTCACCTCAAACAGTCATTGGTTAAGGGCCTCTCTTGGAGGGGTATGAATTTGTGCAAGGCAGTATTCTGCTGCTGAAGCAATCCCTGAACAGGTAGATAATACTCACCATAGCAGGGCCATATGTTTTTCTTTTTTTTAATTTATTACATTTATTGGTGCATTGTAGTTACACATTTTGGTAAGTGTCAGGGTATCAGAAGCATGCATGCACACATTGCTCATTTAGCCCTCCCTCAAATCCCACCCTATTCTCTCCCCCTTCCCTCCTTTCCATGCTCAGCATAGTGATTGACTCTGATAAGTTTGTGTTATATATATTGTGTACATTAGTGTATTTCCCTCTTCCCCCTCCTGTCTCCCTCAGTTAGGTCGCCTTCTTTGCTCAACTAAAGTTTTCTCCTTTGTCTGGAGTCCCTTTTAAGTCCCATTCTCCCTAGCTTCCACATATTAGGGAGAACATCTGACTTTTCACTCTTTGTGACTGACTAATCTCACTTAGCATAATGTTCTCCAGTTCCCTCCATTTCCCTGTAAATGATGTAATTTTGTTCTTTATGGCTGCATAAAATTCCATTGTGTACATATCCCATAGTCTTGTAATCCATTCATCTGTTGATGGACACCTTGGCTGATTCCAAAGTTTGGCAATTGTGAATTGTGCTGCTATAAACATAGATACACATGCATTAGTCTGGTAGTTTGGTTTCAGTTCTTTGGGTAGATGCCTAGAAGTGGTATTGCTGGGTCATATAGTAGTTTCATTCCCATTCTTCTGAGGATCTTCCACACAGTTTTCCAAAGTGGTTGCATGTAGGAGTACAGCCAGCAGGCGCATGCCGTGAGGCGATGGCCCACCAAGGGATGGTGTGACCAGGTGTCCTGAGGCCCTGGCAAGCCAGGAGTGCCTACAGGGTGGCAAGCTGCTCTGGGGACAAGACCTGCGGAATCCAGACTCGGTCTGGTGACTGTTTATGCTTGGCATGGCCACCCTACTTCCCCATTCTGAGTGGTCAAGCAGATTAATTCTTCCTGCTATTGTGTGCTATTTCTAGTTATGCTGAAAGCCTGTTTTCCTCTGCGGCAGGTTGCCTTAGTTAAGGTTTGGGTTAGGTTAGTCTGCTTTGCTGAGATGAGGGTGTTTGCCTGAACCCTGGGCTAATCTTGGAATGCTATGTATGCTGTTCTTGGGGCTGGGATCACATGATTTAGTGACTATAAAATAGTATCTTAAACTTACAATAAACACTTGTGTGCCTGACAGCCACAGGTCCCCCGTGTCCTTCTTTTCTTCCTTCTTTTCCTCGCCCTATGTTCTTTGGTCCTGGCCCCCTTATGAGGGGCCCCAACAGTTGCACTAATTTGCAATCCCACCAACAGTGTATTAGAGTTCCTACTTCTCCACATCCTCGCCAGCACTTGTTGTTGTTTGTGTTTTTAATAATTGCCATTCTAATTGGGATTAGGTGAAATCTCAGGGTAGTTTTGATTTGCATCTCTCTGATTGCTAATGATGTTGAACATTTTTTTCATATATTTATTGGCCATTTGTATTTCTTCTTTTGTGAAGTGTCTATTTAGTTCACTTGCCCATTTTTTTATTGAATTATTTGTTTTATTAGTGGTGATTTTTTTTAAGTTCTCTGTATATTCTAGATATTAGTCCTCTATCAGAGTAGTACCTGGTAAAAAAACTTCTCCCTTTCTGTTGGCTCTCTGTTGAGGTTCTTGATTGTTTCCTTTGCTACACAAAAGCTCTTCAGTTTAATGCAATCCAATGTATTGATCCTCATTTTAATTTCCTGTGCTTTTGGGGTCTTGTTGAGGAAGTCTTTAACTGTGCCTATGTGTTGAAGTGTTGGATCTACGCCCTCTTCAAGTAGCTGCAAGGTCTCTGGTCTGATTTCTAGGTCTTTGATCCATCTTGAATTGACTCTTATAGTAGATGAGAAAGTGGGGTTTATTTCTATTTTTCTGCATATGGTTAGCCAGTTTTGCCAGCACCATTTGTTGAAGAGGCTATGTTTTTTCCAGTGGATGTTTTTAGCCCCTTGGTCAAAAATCAATTGACTGAAAGTGTGTGGATTTGTTTCGGAGTCTTCTATTCTGCTCCATCAGTCTATGTGTCTGCTTTTGTGCCAATACCATGCTGTTTTTATTACTATGGTTTTGCAGTATAGTTTGAAGTCAGGTATTGTGATGCCTCTTGCATGGTTCTTGTTGCTGACAACTACTTTGGCTATTCTGTTTTTTTTGTTGTTGTTGTTCCAAATGAATTTAAGAACAGATTTTTCTATGTCAATGAAGAATGACTTTGGTAATTTAATAGGCATTGCATTGAATCTGTAGATCACTTTTGGAAGAATGGCCATTTTGGTGATATTTATTCTGCTTGCCCAAGAGCATGGGAGATTTTTCCATCTTCTAAGATCTTCAATTTCTTTTTTCAATGTTTTATAGTTTTCCTTGTAGAGGTCTTTTACCTCCTTGGTTAGGTTTATTCCCAAGTATTTTACTGTTTTGGGGGATATCGTGGGTGGAAATGTCTTCTGGATTTCTTTTTCAGTGGATTCATGGTTGGCATACAGAAAAGCTTCTGATTTTTTAAGATTGATTTTGTATCTAGACACTTTGCTGAATTTGTTGACCAGTTCTATGAGCCTTTTAGTTGAGTTTGTTGGATTTTCTAAGTATAATATCATGTCATCTGCAAATAGAGATACTTTCAGTTCCACTTTTCCTATTTGTACTCCTTTTATTTCCTTCTCTTGCCTTATTGCTCTGGCTAGAGTCTCAAGTACTATATTGAAAAGGAGTGGTGACAGCAGACATCCTTGTCATGTTCTTGTTTTTAAGGGGAACTCTCAAAGCTTTTCCCCATTCAGTATGATGTTGGCTGTGGGCCTATTGTATATTCCCTTTATGATGTTGAGGTTTGTTCCTTCTATTCCGATTCTCTGCAGTGTTCTTATCATGAATGGGTGTTGGATTTTGTCAAATGCTTTTTCAGCATCAATTGAAATGATTATGTGATTTTTGTCTTTAGTTCTGTTTATGTGGTAGATTACATGGATTGTTTTTCATATGTTGAACCAGCCTTGCTTCCCTGGGATGAACCTGACTTGGTCATGATGTATGATTTTCGTGATGTAGTTTTGAATGCACATTGCTAGTATTTTGTTTAGTTTTATGTCTAAGTTCATCAATGATATAGGTCTGTAGTTTTCTTTTCTTGAGCTGTCTTTATTTGGTTTTGGTATTAATGTGATGTTGGCTTCATAGAATGTATTTGGGAGAGTCCCGTTTCTTTCTATTTCATGGAATAGATTGAGGAGTATTGGAATTAGTTCTTCTATAAAGATTTTATAAAATTCACCTGGGAAACCATCTGGACCTGAGCTTTTCTTTGATGGTAGGCTCCTTATTGCTGCTTCAGTCTCTTTAATCGCTATTGGTCGATTTAAATTTTCTATATCTTCTTGATTCAACTTAGGAAGGTCGTACGTGTCTAGAAATTTGTCAATTTCTTCTGGGTTTTCCGTTTTGTTGGAGTATAGTTTTTCAAAGTAGTTTCTAATAATCCTCTGGATTTCCATGCTATTGGTTGTAATATCACCTTTTTCATCTCTTATTTTAGTAATTTGGGTTTATTCTCCCTTTCTTTTGGTTAGGTTGGCTAGTGGTTTATCTATCTTGTTTATTTTTTGAAGGAACCAGCTTTTGGTTTTGTTGATTATTTGTATTGGTTTTTTATTCTCTACTTCATTGATTTCCGCTCTGATTTTAATAATTTCCTGTCTTCTACTAGCTTTGGGGTTAGACTGTTCCTGTTTTTCAAGGGCTTTGAGGTGTGTCATTAGGTAATTTATTTGGTGATTTTCTGTTCTTATGTGGGCACTCGTTGCTATGAATTTTCCTCTTAATACTGCCTTCAGGGTGTCCCAGCGATTTTGATATGTTGTGTCTCTGTTTTCATTTTTTTCTAGGAATTTCTTAATTTCTCCCCTTATTTCTTCTCTGACCCATTCCTCATTCAGCAGTGTGGTGTTCAGTCTCCACATGTCTATGAAGTTTCTCTGTGTCTTCTTATAGTTGATTTCTAGTTTCATTCCATTATGGTCTGAAAAGATGCCTGGGATTATGTCACATTTTTTTTAACTTGCTAGTACTCACTTTGTGGCCTAGGATATGGTCTATTTTAGGCAAGGTTCCATGAGCAGCTGAAAAAAATATGAATTCAGCTGTAGTTGCGTGGAATATTTTATATGTGTTTGCTAGGTCCATTTGGTTTATTTTGTTCCTTAGGTCTGAGGCATCTTTACTGACCTTTTGTCTTGAAGATTGATCTAGTGGTATGAGAGGTGTGTTGAAGTCTCCCAATATTACTGTATTGGGATCTATGTGTGATTTAATGACATGAAGAATTTCTTTTATGAAAGTGGTTGCACCTATGTTTGGGGCATAAATGTTGATTATTGTTATATCCTCTTGCTGGATTGTTCCTTTTACCAGTAAGAAATGACCTTCCTTGTCTCTTCTGATAAGTTTAGGTTTGAAGTCTAATTTGTCTGATATCATAATTGCTACTCCTGCTTGTTTTCAAGTTCTGTTAGTGTGGATTACCTTGCTCCATCCCTTCACCTTTAGTTTGTGCGTATCTTTACTTGTAAGGTGTGTTTCTTGCAGGCAGCATATAGATGGATTGTGATTTTTAATCCATTTTGCTACCTTATGTCTTTTGATTGGGGAGTTGAGGCCATTTATATTCAGCGTGATTATTGAGTGATGGGTTTTAATTCCTAACATTTTGAGATTAATTTCTGTTTGAGGTAGTGTTTGTTCTTTGCCTAGTTTGTTTGATGGAAATCGTTGTTTTTCTGGTTCTGGCATTTCCTTATTATTTCTTCTTTGTAATTAATCTCTTTGAGTATTTTCTCTAGTGCTGGTTTGGAAGACATACAATCTCAGCTTCTGTTTGTCATGGAAGGTTTTTATTTCCCCGACAAATTTGATACATATCTTTGCTGGGTAGATAAATCTTGGCTGGAAGTTGTTTTCTTCCTGAGTTTGGAATATGTCGCTTCAGGCCTTCCTGGCTTTCATGACTTGGTTTGGAAGGTCGGGAGTGATTCTTATTGGTTTGCCTCTGAATGTTACTTGGTCTTTTGCTCTCACTGCCTTTAAGATTCTCACCTTGGCTTCTAATTAGTCAATTTGATTACTATGTGGTGTGGTGAACCTCTTCTCTGATCTTGTCTATTAGGGGTTCTATATGTTTCCTGTTCCTGTGTGTCAACCTCTTTCTATGTTTGGAAAATTTTGTAATATTACTTCTCTGAATAGATTATTGATTCCTTTGGTTTCAGCTTCTATTCCCTCTTCTATGCTTATTATTCTTAGGTTTGCTCTTTTCAGACTGGTTGAGATCTCTTCAATGTCCAATTCATGCTGTCAAATTGTTTTTTCTAATTTATATACTATGCATTCATTTTTGAAGAGGTCATCTTCTAAGAGTGAGATTCTGTTTTTCATGTGGTCTAGTCTATTGTTGATGGTCTATATTGATGCCTACATTTCAATTATTACATCCTTCACTACTGTCACAGCTTCTTTTTGATTTCTGTTCAGGGTGTCGGATTCTTTGTTTATTTGATCCTTCATTCTTTTTGGCTCTCTCCGAATTCTTTTCAGCAATCCTGTATCATTTGTGCTATTAAAGTTCTGAATTGTCCTTCTGGCAAACTTTGCACTTCTGAGTTGTCGGGTTCTGTTGTTGTGGGATTGTGGGGGCTCATTGTTTCTTTGCTATTCTTCCTTTTCATGATTTCAGGTTTCTTATGTTTATACCTTTGTTGCTTTTGGTAGCTCTCTCTCTCTCACTTTGTAGGTTTCCTATATCTAATCTCTCTCCCTTTATAGTTTCTTATTCTGGTGGTAGATAGTTGCTAATAGGTGAGCCTTAGAGGTTAATAGCCTTTACTGAATGTTTATTCTCACTTGCTTGGTATAATGTCCATTTGCAGGCCAAATTCTTAGTCTCCTTCAGTGATGTGGACCCTTGCCTGGTGCCTCTCACTACCTCTGCAGGCGACCAGTGCCGCTATTGTTCCTCTCACTGCAAGCGTGGGTCTCCGTGTTCTCCATTTGGGCTGTCCCTGTTTCTCTCTCTGTTTATACCTATGGCAGGTGTCACCAGCAGGGGGCCCCGGGCTTGTGTCTCTCATTGCCTACAGAAGTGGCAGATGTCGCTTTGACCTGATTCTGTGCAAACACGTAACTCCACGTTTTCTGCAGAGATGGCTGGTTAGGTCCAATTTTCCCCAGGTACCACAACTGTATGTCCTATGACGATCTCCAGGGACTCTATAAGGGTGCTGTGACCTGCAGGCTGCAAGTATGTCCCACCTAAATGTTGCCAGAGACTGTCTGCTTATCCATGCATTTAGTGCGTTCCATAGCATACCCCACTTCCACCTCTGCCGGGGCAATCTGCATCGTCTCAGACACCACGAGTCCCTGTGGCCACACTGGGTGGTCTCCCTCTGGGGCGGCTCATTGACTTAGGGTTGCGTTGAGTGCTGCTCTTAATCTCTGGGGGAGAGGGGGGAGTTAGCTGCTGCAGCAGGTTCTGGTCAGGCCTCCAGGCACTAGGGAATCTGCCGAGCGTGGATCAAACTGCTGCTCGTTTTTGTCACTGACACTCTGTAGTTGCTGGTGTTATAACAGGTCCCTGGTTTCTTTGTTAGTGGCCTGCAGAAGCTGCAATGCTGGTAGCCGCTGGCACGGTCTGACCAAGATGGCGCTGCTTCCACTTCTGCTGACACAGCAGTTCGGGTCTGTGTTATGCTGGAGCAAGTTGCTGTTTGCCTTCACTGCTGCTTTTCTGCAGTTGGTTGATTCACAACAGGTCACTGGCCACAATGCCAGTAGCCACCGGTAAGGTCCTGCCAAGATGGCGCTGTTGCAGCTGCTGTCGCCGCCGCCGTTTGTTCTCTTGAGTGTGGAGGAGCCGCTGCTTGCTTTCGTCTTTTCTGACCTGCAGTTGAACTTACAATAGGTCTCTGGCTTCTCTGCTGGCAGCGTGTGCCGCAATGCCGGTAGCGGCTGATACGGTCTGGCCAAGATGGTGCCGCTGTTCCTTAGGTAAGGTGCTTGGAGCTTTTTACTTTCCTCTGTTTTGTCTTCTGGCTTTGATTCCATCTCTTTTCAAACTTCATTGTTTAGTTCAAGTTTTTGTTGCTTTTCTTCTCCTTTTGAGAAGTTGCTTTCATGGCGATTGAGATCCAAGTCTCAGAGAGATCATAACATGGTATCTCCCTTGGTCGCCATTTTGGAAGTCTATGTTTTTCTTTAAAGGGGGACTTGGGACGTGTCTTATTCCATTTTCTGTTGCTATAAAAATACCTGAGGCTGGAAACTTTCTAAGGTAAAGAGGTTTGCTTTGCTCACGATTCTGGAGGGTCCAAACTGTATAACTCTGCCATTCTGATAAGGACCCCTGGCTATGTCACCACATGGCAGAGAAATGAAAAGGAAATTGGCTGCATGTTGAAGAGGCCACGTGAATGGGATGGTCTCACTTTATACCTGCTTTTGTGAGGACTAACCAGGAACTCAGGGACTACATTAATGTCTTCTGAAGGTGATGCTCCAGTGTTCTAAATGCCTCCCACTGTACCTCATCTCTTAAAGCTTCTACCTCCCCTTCACATTGCCATGCTGGGGGTCAAGTTTCCAGTGCATGAACACTTAGGGGGACACAATCAAACCACATAGAAACCACCACAAGCAGCACATCTCCTTGAATACCATCACTAACCCTTCGGTCACTCAGATTCCCTTCTTCTTATGTGTCAAGAACTCAGTGTCACTGGGCATGGTGGCACATGCCTATAATACCAGTACTTGAGAGGCTAAGACAGGAGCCTCAGCAACCTAGCAAGACTCTCAGCTGCCTAATGAGACTCTGTTTCAAAACAAAAATTAAAAAGGGCTGAAGGTAGAATGCCCCTGGCTTCAATCCCCAATATACACAGAGAGAGAGAGAGAGAGAGAGAGAGAGAGGGAGAGAGAGAGACAGTCAGACAGACAGAGACAGAGAGAGAGACAGACAGAGAGAGAGAGAGAGAGAGAGAGAGAGAGAGAGATCCTGGATTCTGATGGCACTTTCTTCTGGGAAAAAAACCAAGAGGCTAAGCCTAGATGGGAGGGTCTATAGCCCCCATCTCTGCAGCTAGTCATGGAATCACAACAGATACTCATCAGCCTTTCCTTGACTCTCTGTTCTAGACACCTTCAGCTAGCCCTTCTTCTGTTCTCCAGGGCTTGCCTGCTTGTGGGACTCAAACACTCATCCCTGAGGGGTCTGAGCCCCCTTTTTTCAGGCTAGGGTGCTATATTTTCCCACTTAATATCAAAATTGGGCAAAGGAGTATCAAGAAGCATCCAAGTGGCTCATGTGGGCCTCACAGTTCTCTCGACCCTGTGGTAGCACAGCATGATGACCATGTGAGGTGGGGAAGCTGAGCTGCCCTCCAATGGATTGCAGTGTCACTGTCTCACCATGAAAGGCATTCTCCCTCTATCTAAACTGTTCTCTCCAGTCTCCATCCTTCCTTTCTGCCTCATGCCATCTAGAGTCCTAATTTATTTTCTCTTCTCTCTTCTATAAATTCTTTGCTGCTTATTTCTCCTCTTTTGTCTGAAAATATGCTCAAGTTACAAAATAAGCTAAAGGTCAAAGATGCAGCAGGAATACAACAGACTTCCCAGTATCCCCCACTTTCACGTTGTTCTTCTATTTCTTTCTATTTATGTAGACCTCTTGAAAGAATAATCTATATATTTTTATACTTTATCTCAAATTCACTTTTAACATATTTTAATCTGGCCTTTCACTCTAGTAATGTTATCTCTTCTTAAGGTTGAAACTGTGGTCTGCTAATGTCTTGCAAAGGTAGTGGCTCATGTTTGTTTTCTATATTTAACCTCTGTGCATCATGGGGCAGGGTTGCCGATACAATTTTGATGTTCTCTTTCTTTTGGTTTCTCAGCAACCTCCTTGTTTCTCAGCCTACACTTCGGAGGCTGCATTCCACCATCTCTAATGGTTCATCTTCCTTACCTTATTCTTGAGATGTGGCTGTTCTCCAAGATTTTGTCTTCCTCCTTCTTTCTCCTTGCATTTTCTTATAAGCCAATCATGTTATTCATGAAGAATCAGCTCTTCTTAGAAATCCCAAGGCAACCTATATGTGTTAACTTCTGTTGAAGACACTTCGAATTCCATATGCCAGAAACCAATGCCCCAAACTCTCTTAAAACCAACTCCCATCATTATTAAGTCTGTTTTCTTATTTAGCAGCATCGTCATTGACCTTGAAGATTCACTGAAAGAGTGGATGAGTCATGCTCACTTCTCTCTTCTTCCCACCATGGGGACTAGAGTTCATTCTGGAAACCTGCCTTTTGACTTGGGCCTTTTACCTCAATTCCTACAATTGCAGTTGCACCAATGAGGTTGAAACTAATTGGGTTTCTGTCTGATCTGCTTAGTCTTACTGCAGGGGCCTAAGACCTATTTTCATTGCACAGAGCTAGGGGTCATTTCAGGCTTTCTAGCTAGGTCTGGTAGGAATTTTTGCCTTTCCCTTTCAAAGCAAAGTTGAACTGACCTTAGAGATTCCACATTTTACCATGGGGAGGGAGGAGTGTTGAGGCAAACTGTGAAAAGCTGTCAGGTAAAAGAAAATGATTTTTAGTAGGTATGCAAACTGGGAAATAGTTTTTCTTTTCAGATGTGACAATTATGTTCCCTTCCAGCAATGAAATTAGGGGGTTCCTCGTGGTGCTAAAATTAGGTAGATATACTTACATCTGTAGCCCAAATTGAGAACTTACTATGGATAAAACATTTGTTACATTTATTTTTATTCTGTCTCTTTTCACAAAAGATTGGATTTCTTAACAAGGGTTTGAGACTTTACCTATGTTATTTCATGGACTTGCCTCACAGCCAACTATATAGGTGTTGTTATTATCTCACTTTGCAGAGGAATATTTAAAACATTGCTCTTGGTGGGAAGATACAATAATAATAGTTAAAGAAATAAAAATGTGCGTGGCATGGGGTATTCTTCCAGACATAAGCACACAGTGTTTTATTTATTTTAATTAATTATTATTGTGGCACTAGGGATGGAACCCAGGGGTACTCTACCATTGAGCTACATCCCCAGCCCTTTTTATTTTTTATTTGAAACAGGGTCTCACTAAGTTGCCCAGGTTGGCTTCAAACCTGCAATCCTCTTGCCTCAGCCTCCTCAGTAGCTGGGATTAGAGGAGTGTGCCACCATGCCAAGCTGTTGTTTTATTTCTCACAACAATCTTGTGAAGTAAATTTTTATGTCAGAGCCGGGCGTGGTGGTGCACACTTGTAATCCCAGTACTTGGGAGGCTGAGACCAGAGGATCTGGGTTCACGGCCAGCCTCAGCTACTTAGTGAGGCCCTCGGCAACTTAGTGATGCCCTGTTTCAAAATAAAGAATAAAAATTATGGTTGGGGGTATATCTCAGAGGTAGAATGCCCCTGGGTTCAATCCCCAGTTCTGCAAAAAAAAAAAAAAAATTGATGTCACAGAACAGAAGCTTGCAAAGCTAGTACCAATCATGACTGTGATTATCCCAAGTTGGGTTCCCTGGGATGGCATACAGTGCACAAAATGTCTATCTGGAAATTCCCTCAGGATCAACAACTGTGCAGGTGAGGGAGAGGTCCAGATCAAGAGGCCAAGGTGCAACTCAGTCCCAATGCCCACCTTGGATGGGTGCAAGGTGAGCTAATGGGTTAAGTATACTCATCAGGGCCATGGCATGTTGAGGAAGGTAGCCAGTCTTTATTCTCCACCTTGGTCAGTCAGTGGAGGTGGGCCACCTGGAAGCTGTGGACCTGGGGAGGGATTTCCTTGAGAGTGAAGGAATCCCTGAAGGCTGTCCACCGATGGCACTGCCAGCAGCTGGGGCAGTAAGTCTTTCCATGAGAAACATGAGCAGCTCATTTCTGTGTCTATCGTCATCATGGGAATTAGAATGTATTGAGTTCTTAAAAAGGATTAATAAATTTAATACCAATAGCACCCTATGTGATAGGATTGCTGTTCCTTCTCTCTTTCCTTTTTCCAGATGAGGAGAATGAGGCTTGTGAAGACAAGCTACTTGCCCTAAGTGGCAAAGCTTATCAGTGATGGGGTCCAGGCCTGAACTCTAGCTGTCTTATTATTTTCCTACACTGTCACTTATGTAGTGAGAGACACAGAAATGTATAGGGAATGCTTAATATCCTGAAGGGAAAAAATTGATCTATTTAAACAGATAGGAATAACACCCTTGAGAAACAAGGATGCAAAATATAGCATGTCACAATTGAAGGAAAACAGGAATTCAAGGCAAATGACCAGAGTTTTGAAATCACCACTTTCTGGCTGGTATGGCTTTGAGCAAGTCACATAGCCTTTCCCAGCCTTAACTTTCTTATTTTCAAAATGGGCATAATAATACCTTCCTCTCTGGCCTACAAAAAGGGACAATAGAATCCACATAGCAGCACATAAGATTACCTGCAGTCACAAATCACGTTGTGTCATCTTCACGTACCTGCAGATAGAATCAAAGGACCTCCATGACAGCCATGAGATCATGGAGAAATGGAGTCCAGCTGGGTCTTGAAAGGTAGTGCTGAGTTAGGAAGGAGGAGGGGGATGGTAGATAACAGCAGGGACCAGTGAGCAGGTTCAGAGGTTGATAAGGGAAGATGAATTTCTTAACAAGAGTTCTAAGCCTTTCATTTGCTGGTTCATGGACCCACCCAACAGCCAAGTAGACAGATGCTGCTATTATTATGTCCTTTTGCAGATGAGAAAACTGAGGCTGGGATGGTTCTGGGATTTGTCCTACATTCATGTAGTTACTCGGTGGCAGAACCAGTAACCACATCTCAAAGACTGCAAAGTCCAAAGTCTTTACCATAGTGTCATGTTAATGTCTGTTACATAACTCGTGCTATAAACAGCAGCACTGTTGCGGGAGATGGCAAACCAGGCTTTTAAACAGCAGTTCTCCCTGCTAGTTCAAATAATCTTCCCATGGGTGATTGGAGTCAGCCTTATTCTGTTAAGGTCTGTACAGGAAGGACTCCTCCGTTTTACCCATGTTCCTTCCTTCTCCAGTTTCCATTGCCAGCCCCTCTCCACCCCCAGTGCTTCCTGGACTGTGCTCTCAACAGCTTGTCGTGGGTTTGTCTCTCCTTCTGGATACAGAGCAGAATGATCTGTCTGCCAGACTCTGGGGGCTTCCCTCCCAACACTGCAGCCACTTGCAGAATGGGCACAGCTCAACCCTACAATATGCATTTGCTGTCCTGAACAGATAGGGAATGAGGAAAAAGCTAAACTCAATTCCAACTGTGTAGTGACAGGGGATCAAGATGCAGCTGGTGGCTCTGAGGTCACAGTCCCTAACCCTAACATGTAGCTGGGAGATAAATGGAATGAGGACAGAGACAGTGGTCAAATGCAAAATAATAGCCAACAATAATGAAATGGCAATAGTAGCAGCAGAAAGATTAGTGATTGTATTACTATAATAATACTCAGAAGAAGAGCCACTGTTTACTGACAGCCTGGGCCTTGGCATTCTTGCACCCCTTACATCTCTCTTCTGCTGTGTCAGAATAGGGGAGGAGGTAGAGACAGGAGGAGCTTCTAAACAGCAAGACCCACCTGTCAGCATCAGAGGACAATCTGTGCTGTTGTCATCCTGGAGTTCATGGAACTGCTCAAGCAAAACCCAAGGACCATGAGTCAGGATTTGCACGTGGATGATTTTAGTATTAACTTCAGATTAGAAAGACAATGCCTAAGGCCCCTTACAAATCCATTGTCTCTGACAGCTATTCCCCCAGTGACCTGAAGCCAGCTCTGGGATACATTTGGGTTCTTGATGCGAGGTGGCTAATGACAGGCCAGCAGGCCCTGCCAACCTCACAGCTGTAGGTCCACACTTGTGGATTCCTATCTTCTCTGCTAAGCAGGCCTCCTGCTCTCTCTGGTCTTGTTTTCTCCTTCACTGGGAGAATGCAGGCTGGTGGGGATAAAATGTCCTGAGGTTGGAGGTGCTGAGGCAAAAAGCTAAGTTGGAGAGCTCCAGATTTAATGTAAATATTGTAGAAAATAAGGTGAAGACTGAACAATCAAGTACAATTAAGTGTGTGCTACTGAAAGGATCCCAGCAGTGTGCCACCCCGCCTTGGTCAGAGCCCTCTCTGGGAGTAGCCTCCAAATCTGAAACAGTTCAGCACAACAGCCAGGGCCAGGGGCAGTGTAGAAAGTAGTTTTACTGGCAGATTTGCACAATGAGAAGGTATTTATAAAGAAACAAATAGCATATCTTTAATTTGGTGTCCCCTCTGTGACAAATATCAGAATAATAGCAGGGTTTTCTTTTGGACCACAATTTTTCGTTCTCTCACACCATGGTCTAGACTTAAAATCTTTTCCTCAAGCTCTGAGTGGAAATCACTGATTAGGCAAACTGCTGATGTATGGGCAAAATTAGTCTGTTTACCATGTGGGAGCTTGCTAATTGCACAGGAATGTGAGTTCCCGGGCACACTCTTTGTGAAAGGCTGTCTTCATCATAATAGGGACGGTGCACAGGCGGGAGAGCCCAGGCCTCGATTGGGTGAGATAATTGGGCTAGTTTCATGTGCATTTCTTTTCCCTTGCTCGGTTTTCTTCCTGAGATGATTCATTGAGCAGCTTTCTTGGCCTTCTATTGTACACTGTTGCAAGCATCCAGTTAAAAACAAATGTCACTGTGAAGATAGACCTCCTGCAGAAAGTGTCACACTCATTCATTTAGCAAACATTTATTGGGCACTGACTTTTTGCTAAGCATTGTGCTTGGTTCCGAGCATAGAGACAGACCTCAATAAATCAGCAAAGAGGAAATATCCTAGACTCAACCAGGTCAGATGCATTGTAATAAGGTCATGGAAAGGAGGATTCAAGTCCCAGGAGATCCAGAGTAGGGAGGACTTTTCTCAGAGTCCTTTTGCCTAGGATTCTGGGAAACACTGCCCAGGGAAGGTAGGATCTGAGCTGGACCTTCAGGGTAAATTTGGAATTCAATGGCAGAGGAAGACATTTCATATAGAAGTAGCATGAAGAGAGAGATGCAACAGAAGCAAATAGAAAAAGGGGTTTTGCAAATCATTTGGTGCTATGATTTATTTTACATGGGAAGTAAGGAAAGCAAAAGCAGGCGAGTAGAACTGCCTTTCCATATCAGAAGCCCTGATATGTTCAGTTATCCACACGGGCCCTGTGTGCGTATTTGTATTTACCATTCATCGGACATATTTATGTAATGGGGTTACTTGCATCTCATATTAATGTGCTTGGCACTGGCTTTCCTCTCCTTGCCAAGTCTACAAAGAGCATGTCTTGACTCTTCCACCTTAAATGCATCCATCAGTCCACCAATCAATCAGTCTATTGAACGTATATAAAGAATTTACTATGTCAGGCAATCTATATGCTATTTGTTTATATCTTGTGCCCTTGAGAACTACATGTTTCTTTGTGTTGCACATCATTAAAATGCATTTTTTCTTTTTCTTTTTCCTTATTTTTTTCTTGAGGTTGCTGGAGATCCAACTAAAGGTGTCATGCATGCTAGACAAACACTGTACCACTGAGCTATCCCCATCCCTTATTGTTTTTAATGTTTTATTTTTGAATAATTTTACATTTACAGAAATTGCAAATATAGAACAGAGATTTCCTGTTCACCTCTCTTCTTACCATATACCATGACTACAGTACATTTGTCACCCACCCAAAAAATGCATTTACCCTATTTTTTGGTACTGGATTAAACCCAGGGGCATTCTACCTCTGAGCTATACCCCCAACCCTTTTCATTTTTTGAGGCTTGTCTCAAAACTCCTGTTTTGATTCTCCTGTCTCAGTCTCCCAAGTACTGGAATTATAGGGGTACGCTACCATGCTCGGCTAGAAATGCACTTATTCTTGATTTAGGATGCAAAAAACCATAAGATCCATTATTCAATCATTTCACTGTGCCCAGAAGTGTGAGTGTTTCAGAGTTGAACAGACACAGGGATGCAGCTTGCTGTGCTTTTTGTGTGTCTGTCTCCGTTTATCCAGGAAAATTATTTTTAGGACTCCCTGCCCAGCACCCTTAGTTTGCGTTAATTAAGATGAGGACGATGGGGATTCATTTCTGACAAACCTGGCCACTTGCAGAAGGAAGTATCACGTGCCCTAGATAGGGACCTGGGGAGCTAGCATCTCTCCAGATGGAGACTGTTTATGGTATCCTCTGCTTCACCTCCTTCCCAGGTCCCCTGTGTCCTCAGCCCCACCGCAGTTACAAGGATGTCTGGTTGCAGAGCTGGTCTCCCGCATTCTCTTCCGGGGGGGCCCTAGGTGACAGGAGTTGATTGCATATACAAAGATGTCAAAGCAAATCACTGGGTCTGGGGACTGTAGGGCAAACAGCCTGTGGAATAAAATGCGCACATTGCCCAGGGTGGGGGAGGTTAGAAAGCGGGGTATCTTGACAGAGAGAGAGAGAGAAGTGTTGGGATTAATTCATAAACGTGTCAGATGGAAATTAGCAGCTGAAGGTTTGCAAAGGGAAAAGAAACAGAGGGGAAGAGAAAAGGAAAGAGACAGACAGATGGAGAGGGGGAGGGATATGGTGGAAAGTAGAGCCGAGACACAGCTTCATTTCACAGTCTTGCTCTCCCCTCCCCAGAAGCAGCCTGTGCTTTCACAGGGATCCTGTCTTGCCTCCGCTTTTTATTCCCCTCTTGACCTCCACCACGAGCAACCCTGGCTCCTGGACTCCCCCCACACTCCCACTTCCACCACAACAGTTGTGCTTTTTACATACACATGGGATTCCCAGTTTCTGAAGAAAGAAACTCTATGCTAAGTGTGGCGATCTTCCTCCAAAGCCATGGTGGAAGGGAGGCACGAGGGCTGTGCAGGGGGAGGTTGGCTACAGACACTCTGCTACTGTCCAAGTCACTCATCTCACTGGTATTCCGTTTTCTACCTGGAGGATCAAGATGAAGGGCCAGTTACGTGGGATATGCATGTAAGCCATTTAGTTTAGAATCTGTTGTGTTGTATTAACTCAGTATGCTGTTTATTTTCATCATTAATTGCTATGATTTGGATCTTAAGTGTCCCCCAAAGGTTCATATGCTAAAGGCTTTGTTGCCAGCCCTTTGTGCTACTGGGAGCTGGTGGGACCTTTAGGACATGTGCCCAGAGTAAGGAAGTTAGGTCATTGAGGAGTGTGTCCTTGGAGGGAATACTGGGACTCCAGTTTCTCTCTCTCTCTCTCTCTTGCTCTCTCACTTTCTATTTCTCTCTCTTTCGCTCTTTGTTTTTCACCTGCCATGGGGTACTTTGTTGCCACAGGCACAACCAAAGCAATGAGGCTAGCTGATGATGGGTTGAAACCTCTGGAACAGTGAGCCAAAATAAGTCCTTCCTCCTTTAAGTTGATTTCTTAGGCATTTTGTCACTGGGACAGAAGGCTGACTAACACATCAATAGCAGTAGCAATAGGAATAGTAGGGAAGCAGGGCGTGGTGGCACATGCTTGTAATCCCAGTACTTGGGAGGTAGAGACTGGAGGATCCAGGTTCTCGGCCAGCCTCAGCTACTTAGTGAGGCCCTCCGCAACTTCGTGAGACATGGTTTCAAAATAAAGGATAAAAAATAGGGCCCGGAGTGTGGCTCAGAGGTAGAATGCCCCTGGGTTCAATCCCCGGTACCGCAAAAAAAAAAAAAAATAGGAATAGTAGGTTTTAAATTCTTTCTCTGTTGTTCTGTACCCTGTAGTTCAATCTTTGTGATCAAGATGGAGAGGTCCAAACAGTATGTTTGTGTCAGTCTGAGAGCGAAGACAGACACATGTTTCCCAAATTCTATTTCTTAATTGATAGTTGGAGCTTTGCCCTGTAGTAGTGAGTCTGTTGGACGATGTCCATTCTGGAACCTAATGCAGGCCATTGCCCAACTTCATTGTGAAAGAACAATGGAGATTACAACGTGTGTGATGAGACGGGTCCAACTTCGATTTTTCTCTCTTGCTGAATACTGCCAGCACGTGACCTGAAATATCTTCTCCTTCCAATTTTCTTTCTACCCCCCAGATTCAAGGTGTCACATTTAAATCTGGACTATATATTAGGGTCATGTGTAGATTCTGATTTTTTCCAAAGTAGATGTAGGTAAATTGAAGCCCTGTGAATAATTGTGACTCTTAGAGAGCTATTTTTGGCCTCTCTATAATCCATTTCCTTTTTTCCTCTCCGTGGCATCTAACCCCTTACTCGGTCTCTCTTTAGAACTTCTTCCCCACTTGTGAAAGAGAGAAACAAATTGCACTTTGGATAAAAATCCATTCACACCAATACTCTACCTCTTTCTAAGTATTTTGTAATTTGAATTCTTTAAACTCTAAT
The DNA here is from genome assembly GCA_004027185.1 of Glis glis. Lineage (NCBI taxonomy): Eukaryota > Metazoa > Chordata > Mammalia > Rodentia > Gliridae > Glis > Glis glis. Next base: position 45,462 of record PVJS01008436.1, read on the forward strand.
TCGGCTTTGTTTTTTTTGAGAAAGAAATGTTAGGCATTAGCTTGTCCATGGTAAAAGTGTTTGGGGAAGGGGACAGGGACCTTTTCCTCCCTTTACTTTCCTACAGATGTTCCTCAATGAATACTTGCACTAATTCTTTTAGGACTCCTGCTTTAAGGGGACATTGAGATATACTATGGTTAATTTCATGTGTCGACTTGACTAGGCAATGGTACATTTGGTCAAGCATTATTTTGGGTGTTTCTGTGAGGGTGTTTTTTAGATGAGATCAACATTTAATTGGTATACTTGGAGCAAAGCAGATTACCCTCCATAATGTGGACAGGCTACATCAATTAGTTGAAGGCCTGAAGGGAACAAAGCCTGAAGAAGAGAGAATGTTTCCAACAGTTGGCATTAGGACCCAAACTGCAGCATCAACTTTTCCTGGATCTCGGGCCACACATGCTATGGACTGTAGACTTGGCAATCACTGCAATCATGTGAACCAATTCCTTAAAATAAGTCAATCTCTCTCTCTTTCTCTCTCTCTTTCTCTCTCTCTTTGTTTCTCTCTCTCTCTCTTGACTCTCTCGCTTTCTCACTCTGTATATTTTATAAATAATTTTATTTATTTATATCTGTATATATGCATATAAAATACCCTATTCATTGTATTCTCTGGAGAGCACTAATAATACCAGAGGCTTAGCCCCACCTTGCTTCTCTCTCCCTCGCAACCCCCTGCCCTTTCTTTCCTTTTCTTTTGCTTTCTCTCTGCAGTTTCCTTTCCACTTTTTCCTAAGGCTCCCTCCTTTCTGAGGCCTGGAGGAGGGAGGATCAAGGCAGACTCTCTGGACTCTTCCTGCCACCACAAGCAATTTAAAGCCTGATGACCCATAGTGATTGTTTCTGTTTTCACTGACTCGATCTTTGTAGTCCTTATTCTACCCAGCCAGGTGACAGGGAACTAGAGAGACTGGTGAGAGTCAAGGGAGAACTTTTAAGGTACATACAGAGCTGGGTACAGTGGTGCATGCCTGTTATACCAGTACTTGGGAGGCTGAGACAGGAGGATTACGGCTTTGAGGCCAGTCTCAGCAACTTAGCAAGACTCTCAGCAACTTAGCAAGACCCCATTTCAAAAAAATTAAAAAAGGGCTGGGGGTGTAGCTTGGAGAAAGCACACCCCTGGGTTCAATCCCCAGTACCAAAAATAAATACAGAATTTCAGTGTTGGGATAGAAGGTGAGGAGGGTGGCATTAGTGGATGGAAAGAGGCTGTTCTCATGTGAATCCCAGACATTGGTGTCTAACCTAAGTGTAGTGGTGGTAATGATGCTCACAGATAGCAGAATTTTAGACATTGTCTAATCCAATGTACCTAAAAACATTTTGGGCAAAAGCCACAATGAAAATACCATTTGAAGTGTGAGTAGCGCTGAGGGCACACGTGAGAGCGTGAGATAGATGAGCAGAGGCTGGGCTGTGTAATGTAATCATCCTTTGTGAGAGGCTCGCTCGTTCTGCCAAGTTGCCATATATCACAATGATTATGTAAATCACAAGCAATGTTTCTGACTAATCTGGCTATGTTTTATCGACTAAAATCCTCATATCTGAAGCCTAGCCTCATTGTTTGTTAGCCATGTGGTACAGCCACCTGCCTTCCCGCCATGATTAACTTCTCACAATATAAATAATAGTGTGTTCCAACATAGTAGTATACAGGCACAGGAATTTTAAATGATACAAATTCAACTGCTCTAATTCTTGTTCTTCAGCTTGAGCTAAATCGCTACTAATAACATTTTGTCTCATGTCCACATGAGGACAAATATTTTCCATATTTTGATATTTGGTATGTGAGTCTTGGATAGTTCAGAGGTCTGAGATTGTTGGAAGGTGTGAATTAGGAATACATCATAATTTTATTATTAATTAAATAAATATTTATTGAAAATGTACTATATGCAAGGAACTCTTTTGGATGTTGGAGATATAGCAATGAACCCTGAGGAGAATAAGAAAAGATTTAGCATTTTCTACTTGACATTCCTAGAATTGACTAGAGACAAGCTTTCTTCTCTCTATGCTGGTTTCTTTATTTAATAATACCCTCCTTATCCTACTGTCTGGGACAAGTAGGATATGATGATGTTGTTGATGATGATGATGATAACCACTATTATTATTTTTATCATTTTGAGTGTCTGCACATGTGTATGTGTGTGTGTGTGTGTGTGTGTCTGTGTGTGTGTGTGTGTGTATGTGTGTAGTACTGGGGATTGAACCCAGGGATAGTCTACCTCTGAGATACACTTCCAGCCCTTTTTATTTTTTCATTTTTATTTTATTGTTTTGAGACAGGGTCTCGCTAGGTTGCTGAGAGTCTCACTAAATTGCTGAGGCTGGTCTTGAACCTCCAATCCACCTGTCTCAGCATTCCAAGTACTGGAATTGCAGGTGTGCACCACCATGCTCATTATTTTTAAAATATTGGCAGGCTGGTTCGGTAGTCAATTTTCCATCTCTATGACAAAATACTTGAGAAAAACAATTTAAAAAGAGGAGGGAGTTATTCTGGCTCCCAATTTCAGAGATTTTAGTGCATGGCCACTGGGCTCCATTGTTTCTGGCCTGTGATGGGGCAGATCATCATGGCTGTGTGTGCATGGTAAAACAGAGCTGCTCATGACATGGCAGCCAGGAAGCCAGGAGGAAAGAGCAAAGGGCTGGGGCAAAAATATAACTTTCAAGGGTATGTCTCCAAGGGGCTACTTCCTCTAACTAGGCCCAATCTCCTAAAGTTTCCATTACCTCCTGAGAGCCCATTGAGTTGTGAATCCACTCATGGGTTAATCCAATGAGATCAAACCCTTGTGACCCAAAGGCCCCACCTCTGAACAATGCTGCACTGGGGACCAAGCCTTTCACTCACAAGCTATTGAGAGACATTTCAGATCCAAACTGTAACAGTTGGTCTACTCCTGAGTGGTCCCAGAGATGGAATTTCTGATCTTAATTTCTGATCTATCGACTCTGTACACAGTGAATGATGGAGACATTCAACCACCAAGGAACTCTTAATCTTCAGCCACCATATATAAGTCTCACATGCTGAAGATAAAATATAACAAAATACAATGCTAATCTCCCACGAACCTGCATCTCTGATCAGCTGGAGTCTGTGCTTCCTCCTTGCTCATTCTTTCATAGCCAGTCTCCACAGCCCATCTCATTTGTTTTCTCCACTCCTCGGGGGCCATTCATTCCTCAGCTGGTCACCAACTAACTTCTGCTGCCCCAGCAGTGAAACTGCTTCTCTAAAACTCACCAGTGTCCTCCACTGTGTCAGGTGGGAAGCATGCTTGTCCACCCTTTACTGACCCTAATTCTCCAGTATTTGATGCTGTTAACCACTCCTTTCTTCTTAAACATCATCACCCTCATTTCTTTACAGTTTCTGATTCCTGAGTTACCTTCTATTCTTGCTACTCCCCAGAACCCATGAGTTCTACTTGTTTCTTAAATGCTTGCATTGCCCCTGCCCTTGCTGAGTAATCTCATTAGTGCCCAGGGATTCAGCTACACCATGCCTAGATGTAGACATTGTCTCCTTCTCAGGCTAGAAACCTAAATATCCAAATGCCAACAAAATATTTTCACTTGCATGTTTCGCCAGCACCTCAAGTTCAACATTTAACACCCTGCTTTCCACTCGGCATCAACTACCCTTACTATATCTCTGTGTTGTAACATCATCTACTCAGTTGCCAAAGTAAAAAACCAAACGGCAGCCTAAAGACTCAGTCTATAAAAGTGAACTTAGGAGTATTTTTCTTTGAGCTTCTTTCCAAAAATCCTCATCTCATTTGGATGGCCTGATTCTGAGATCTTTTAGCAACTTGTACATATTTTCATCTTTAACATTATCATTCCATACTTTGGTATCTGATTTATTTCTTCTATGAGACTCAACACTCCTTGAGGATAAGTAACATATCACGTTCTTTGTATCCCTGGGCCCAGCAAAGTGCTTAGTGCATTTATATTCAATAAATGTTGGTGCAAAATGAATGAATGAATTATGAATTAATCAACAGAATAAATGAACAATATAAAATAGTTTGGTGAGTAAGATAAGATGCCAAGTAACCAATATGTAATACAAAACATCATTTCTAGTTTCTCTCTGGGCCCTGGAGGAATCAGGTTTGTTTCAGCAGGAAGAGATGAGTTCCCAGGTGAAATCACATGGGCATACTTGCTCATGGAGCACTTTCTATGCACCAATCCCTCTGCAAGGTATCTTACATGTGGTTGGTTCAATTCCTTAAAGGGACAACAGTAATTTTTTCCCCTCATCTAACCACTGAAAAAATTTGGGCCCAGAGAAGTCTGGTTCATGGCCACAGTCCCAGTGTAGGGCCAGTAGGTTCCACACATGCTGGGTCCCAAGGGAGGAAGAATCCACTTTCTACATGTTGTGATCTGTTTGTTAGAGACTCTAGTGAGGATAAGGAGAGGTAAGACTGTGATAATACTACTGGACATTTAAAAACACACGTATGTCCTGTAGGTCTCAATAAAATGTTTTTTGCTATTTGATTGGTAGAACTACATAAGGTGGGTCTATAAAATAGTGAGGCTGATATTATTTTATGGCTTGTGGAAATAGGTCCATTTATAGGAGTCTCCAGCCTGTCTAAGGAGATGTTTTAATGTTGTTGCTGCCTTGTGGTTTCCCATTGTTGGGGTCTTTAGGGACTGGGGAGGGCAGGATAGGGTTACCAGAAGAGTCCCTTACTGGGGGTGGCATTGGGTCTCTGTTGTCAGCTTCACCAAATGTGATGGCTAACTTTAGAAGTCCACTTGACTGTATTAAGGAATACTTAGAAATGTAGTCAAGCATTATTTTGGGGTGTGTCCAGAGGAGGTTGGCATATGAGTTTTCATGGACTAGGTTTGGAAGATCCCCCTCAATGTGGGTGGATACCATTCAATTAGCTCGCGGCCCACTGAACAAAAGCAGAGGAAAGGAGAATTCTTTTTTTTTTTTTTAATCTCCTGGAGCTGAGATAGAGTCCTCTTCTCCTTTCCTTTAACATCAAAACTCTATAAGTCTTTGGCCTTTGGACTCAAGGGTTCACATTAGTAGCCCCCCTGGGTTCTCAGGCTATTGATCTCAGACCACAACTTGGCTTCCCTGGTTCTGAGAACATTGGACTTCGACCCAGCCATGCTATTGGCATCAAGGGTCTCCAGTCTGTAGACAGAATACTGTGGTGCTTCTTAGCCTCTGTAATTGTGTGTGCCAATTCCCCTAATTAATCCCCATCCATCCCTCTATATCTCTACTTATTTTCTATTCTATCTACCTATCTTTCCCTCCATTTATCAGATTGATTCTGTCACTCTGAAGAAAACTAATACACTGACTTTCTGGAGACTGTGGAGAGTGGACATAAGACCTCTCATGCAACAAATATTTGCTGAGTATTTAACTGTGTCCAGCTCTAGAATGTAGTAGAGGAATCAGGAAGAGCAAACTCTCTGCTCTCAGGGATCCTGCAATTCTAGTAGGAGAGAGATAGTTAAACACATGCAATGTACACAGGAACTTGGAAGCAAAGAGTAATATAAGGGACCGATATTATAGCAATTGTAGTGTGTGTGTAGGCGTACATGTGTGTGTGTGTGTGTGTGTGTGTGTGTGTGTGTGTGTGTGTGTGTGTGTTAAGGATTAAACCCAGGGGAACTTTACCTCTGAGCTACACCACCAGCCCTATTTTTAAAAAATTTGTCTCTGCCACCAGGCCCTCGTTAAGTTGCTGAGGGCTTTGCTAAGTTGCTGAGGCTAGCCTTGAACCTGCGATCCTCCTATTTCAGCCTCCCAAGTACAGGCATGGTGTACCTCCATGCCTGGCTAGCAACTATATTTTATAGCTATCACTAGATCACTCTCTAAGTCATGTGGTACCTTGTAGCTATCTTTTTACTATGCAAATCTTGTATGCCTTCTGTTTTTCCATCGACTTGTCTGTTTTAAGGTTTTCTAAATTGTCATTGCTGTTTGTCCACTTGGTTATTTTTGTTGTTTTCCTTTATGTTTGGCTTTTGTCAATTTTATCATCTTGGTATTGAGGGTAGGGAAGAGGTATTGAATGTCTCCCATCATCGATAGCTGCTGTATGCCAGGCACCGTGATAGGAGCATCTTCAGTCTCATCATTCCAGGAGAATCCCTGTGAAGAGGCTCTTATTGATACTGCTTAAAGATGAGGAGGCACACACTCAGAGGATGATTAATTTCCCCAAGATCACACAGCTTATAAGTTCAGTGCTGGGATTCGAAGCCAGACACTTTAATTCATGCCCAGTGTTGGCTCTTCTCTAGTGTGGGAAGATCTGTCCTACATTAGAAAGGATGACATATGTCATATGTCTATTATGAAAAGAGGAACAGATTAGGATTTGATTTACTTGAATTCTGACCTCAGGTCAGTAGGTAACTAGGAAAATCACTTAATATATATGTAACTCAGTTTGTAAGAATGCAAAAAGAGAATGAGAAAGGAAAAATTTCACTGATATTTTCCACTGATCTTGTCGATAGCTGTTGTGTGGGGATTGCTTTGGGTTTTATAGGGCACAGTATTTGCACCTCATCCACAATGTTGTGTTCTGGCATGTCATTCCATTTCTTGTAACTTCCTTAGCCTAAAAATGGAAGCCCTGGTCATTCTTTGTTCACTAGCAACACATTTCTCCTTTACTATAGCCCATGTCCCTAGGGCCCTGAGGCAGCCAACTTCATCAAGCTAAGCCACAATATCACCTCAATTGCTCTACTTCATGAATCCATACCGACTTAGGTGGGTTTTTGCAATAGAAATATGCATCAGATACAAGTGTCTTACTTCATGTTTCTTCCCAATGTACACACAGAGCAGCTGGGTCCAATCTTCTCTCATATAAACACAAGCTGCAAGTTTTCCTTGTTTATGAATAACACAGTTTGAAATTGCTTTTACTACTGGATACAAATTTTATTAGATGAACTCAGATATTTCTGTGGGATATCGAATTTCCCAATAGCCATTTTCAACTAAGTAGCCCTTCTAGGGCAAAAGGGAAACTTATTAATAACCATGTAAATTTTTTTATACTTAGGTGACTTCTGATCCTAAAGTTGGCTCTTATTTAAAATCAAAGAAACAAGCAGGGCGTGGTGGCGCACGCTTGTAATCCCAGTACTTGGGAGGCTGAGACAGGAGTATCACAGGTTCGAGGACAGCCTCAGCAAGTAGTGAGACCCTGTTTCAAACTAAACATAAAATAGGGCTGGGGGAGGCCGGGTGTGGTGGCGCACGCTTGTAATCCCAGTACTTTGGGAGGCGGAGACCGGAGGATCCGGGTTCTCAGCCAGTCTCAGCTCTCTCGCTCTCTCTCCGCAACTTCGTGAGACCCGATTTCAAAATAAAGTATAAAAAATAGGGCCGGGGGGCGTAGCGCGGAGGTAGAACGCCCCTGGGTTCAATCCCCGGTACCGCAAAAAAAAAAAAATAGGGCTGGGGGTATAGCTTGGAGGTAGAATGCCCAGTATCACACACACAAAAAAATAAATAAAATCAAAGAAAGACCTATCCTGTTTGCTACATCAACACACACACACACACACACACACACA
>PVJS01008437.1:0-53128 GCA_004027185.1 Glis glis
GGAGGATCCGGGTTCGCAGTCAGCCTCAGCTCTCTCTCTCTCTCTCTCTCTCTCTCTCTCTCTCCCTGTCTCTCTCTCTCCCTGTCCCTCTCTCTCTACCTAGTGAGGCCCTCAGCAACTTCATGAGACCCAGTTTCAAAATAAAGTATAATAAAGTATAATAAATAGGGCCAGGGGTGTAGCGCGGAGGTAGAACGCCCCTGGGTTCAATCCCCGGTACTGCAAAAAAAAAAAAAAAGAAAGACCAGTGCTCAGTTATATTTTCCCCTTCATTATATTAAAATACACATCAGAAGAAAAGAAAGAGAAAGAATGGGGAAGAGCACATTTAGTGAACAGAACATATCCAATTATAAATACAGAATAATTAATTCACTTGAATTCAATTCATTACTTAATTACACTTGGTAATCAAGTAATGAAATAAAACTTCATTCTCTCACTGGTTGAAACAACGGTGTGCTAAGAGTTTGATATGTATCATTATGGCATTTTTTATTTTTTTAGTAACTTTCCTGTAAGACCCAAAATACCAATGGCCTTTAAATTTTAAGAAGCTACTATAATGCATTTTCCATGAATTTGCATAAATAGATAATTTTGTCACCTTGATTTATCCAAATCATACTTTTATGCCACTGAGATCAATTGTGGTATGATCAGATATATTCACATAATACTTTTGAAAGAAATACATTTTTAATATTATGTAGCAACCATATATCATTTTTTGCTTACTCCACAGCCATTCCTTCTCTCATTTTAAGGTATCAGTCTTCCCTTGGGCGATCACCTTTTTCCTCTATCCAGTTCACTTAGTCTGAGTAAGGATGAACCGCTGACCCCAAAGTTTAGCTATTCCCCTGTCCTGAACAATTGTTAAGGATGAGCATATTTTCCACACTATTAGATGAGCTTTGATGTTAAAAAGTTATCTGGAAAAATATTTATTTCTTCTAAGATTATTCATCTAAAATAATGATAATAATGATGCTTATACTCAGTTCTTACTCTTTGCCAATCACTCTAAACTATTAGGTATGAATCTGTTAAATGTCTAAAACAACCTCATGCCACTGGTACTAGAACTATTACTAACATATAGATGAAGAAACTGGATACAGAGAATAAGTTGCCCAAGATTATATTGACAAGTATGTGGCAGGTTGACATTTTAACCCAGTCTGAGTCAGTGTTCTTTTCTGATTCTGTCTCCAAGATCTAGGGCTGGAGCTTCTGGGGCACCTAGAGTATACAGAGAAAGTCAAGTAGCTTAGAGCCAAGAGCTGGTGAAGGAAACTGCATCCAATGTTAGCACCATCCTTGATCTTTTCAACCACATGGCCCCAAATCTCCAGGTTTCCCTTAAATTAGAATGAGTTGGGTTTCTCATAACCAGTGATGTGCTAGAGTGGGCTCAGATCAGCACATGAGACCCCATAGTTAAATTTTCAGGAATTTTGCAAGTTAACTGATAGCACTTTGGCAGCTTGAAATTGAGCATGGAGCAAATATTTTCTCCTTAGTAATGGCAAGTGCTACAAAACCAGGACTACTTGTTTTTTCCCCTGTTCGTTTTTTAGGACAGGAGGGAAGATGAGGAAGAAGATCCAGTTTTTAAACATTTAGCAGTACACAAGTGCTTCAAACCAAGAGAGTCTCAACTACCCATATGATATATCATGCCCAGACATTTCAAACATGAATGACTACTTTTTGTGTTTTGTAAATTTTCAAAACAAATTCTTTAAAATAGATGTCATATATACTGCCCTCATAATGCAGTATTTTATCTCATACCTCTCATGGCTAAACACAAATGCAATGAAAAATGGGTAGGTTTTAAGAACCTGCACATGAATAACTCAATTACAGCCTTTCTGGGAATTGGGCACTATCATTCCCTTTTGTCTGAAGAGTATAAAAAAGGTGCTATTTTTTTTAAAGTTCGCAGAGCAAAGATACTCATTTTTTTCACTAATTCTGTATGAGAACCCATTCTGTATTTAATGGTTTGGTTGGTGCATCAGAAACACTTGTATAGATTTTCAAATATACTGATTATCTTTGCCTATTGTTGCAAAAAAAGTAATTTTTAATAGATGTCATATATACTGAACAACAAAAAGCCCCACCTAAGTTCAGGCAACTGGCCTGAACTCTTAAATAAAAGTCAATGACATATAAGGGAAAAAAATGAGTGTTTTAAGAATTTGGTCCATCAGAGTACACTAAGCTCTAACATATACCATGGGAGAAACAATAAACACCTACCATGCTTGCAAAGAAAATACAAAATGTACTAAGAATCCCTTATGGAACTATTGTAATTATAGTAAATATTAACTGAACTATGCTTTCTTAGCATCCTCAATTGGTTTAGTAGCTATTTGCTTTTAAACTTGGAGATGATAGTCAAAGAAATTAGGATCTCTTTGGAAAATTTATGGTTTAGCAACATTTAAATCTCTCTCAGAAGAGTCTAAAACCTTTTTTAAATTCCCAAGCAGATGAAAGTTTAAATTGCAATGAGTCTAATTAGTAGTTTGATATCCCCAGACAACCCCCAACCCCCAGTGCAGGACTCCTGATAATTGCACTTAGTACTTAGAGATTATATGCAAAGGCAAATAGCTAATGAAAAACTGCTTTTGGCAAGCACCTCATACTGGAAGAGTACAGCTGGTGATTTAAATAGCACTGCTGTGGCTCCAACTCACCTACTTAATATGGACTATGTGATGGGTATTATTTCATCAAGCTCTAGAAATAGAACCTCTGCTTGATTATTTTTTTCTTATTTTAACCCAAGATAAATTACACACAGATTGCACAATGCTTTGTATATACTGAGACTTAACTAGTTGTATTCCGATACCACATTATTTGTTATCATCCCACCTGTAATTTCGTACTAAAGAGGTGTAGTCTAGGAGAATAAGATGGACTGGGAGAGTACCGTGTAGCAAGATTGGAAGTCAGTATTATGGGCTCATCTGAGGTTCTTAGAGAGAAGTGCCAGAGAACAATCTGAAATTGGCAGAGAGGACCAAGGAAATCTTTCCTCTCACCTCTGGGTCCAGTGGTACTTAAGAGCTGGGAGAAAAAAACAGCCACCACTTGAGAGTGCTACATGAGAAGTAGGTTCCTCAGAGGGAAACTGCCCTCCTGGCAGATATGGAGATGAAGGAAAACTTCAGAGAAGAAATAGAGAATTCTGTTGATAATGGAAGCTTGGGGAAGTGTGAGTATAAAGAATGGGAGGAGGACAGGGGCGAGTCACTTGAAGGATGGAGTCTCCTGTATTGACTGATATAAATGGAAACAAAAGACAAAATGAAATGAGCTCTGGTGAATTCAAACATGAAAGTGGACATGATGGAGCTGTGTAGGAGAGTGAGGTGGGTACATGGGGCTCCTACTAGTCCCCTGTAAAGCCAAAGAAATTTGAGGAAGCAGGGTATTGTCAGCCTATGAGTCCCCTATTCTCCTCTCACAACAAGTTTGAATTCTTAGGGAAAGGGCTTGGTTCCCATGCACGGACTTAGAGGGGAGAGCTTACTGCAAGTGTCAGGCTAAGGCTCGGCACCTGCTGAAGGAACTGAGACTTCCAGAAAAGCCAGAAGTTACTTATACTCAATCTTCAGGTTCTTTCTAATAAATAATAATAACAAGAAAACTTATTCCTACAGCACTTATCCCAGGGCATATCTTATATGAGAGAGCCCAATAATGGTCAGTTACACAGATATTTCACCCTTCCTCGGCCCAGGGATGCAATATTTGTTTTCCTCTAGTCCTAAAAGAGCAAATTTGAAAGACAGTAATTTTACCCATGAATCACTAGGGAACAAACTACTAACTAGATATAAAGATTTTAATACATTTTCATGAAATAAAATCATACCACCTGTCAACTAAAGGGACTCTAGTCCCTTTCCTTCCAGTAGGTTACCTTTCTGTAGTCATCTATCCATCCCCCCATCCATCTATCCAAACATCCAATTTTACTGGGCATCTTTCCTCCAGAAACTGTACAAAGCAATGGTAAGGAAACTAGGTATTATCCCCTTCCTTGTGATGTTCACAGTTTAGTGAGGAAGACAAACATTTGATCAAGGTATTACATGTGTGATGTTATTATGAGGTCAGAGTTTTCCAGAAGTGCATAATAAGAGGACCTGAGTTTTAGTTATTCATCATCTGAGGAGAATCTGAAGCCAAGTTTTCCAATCCCAAAGGATGGGTATCCTGTAAGCTCATTTCTAGAGCCACTCCATCAGAGAAATTCAGTAGCCAAAAGCAGGAGAGTGAACTTGCTACAGCATCAAGGAAATCTTGAGAGTCCAACTTCTTCAGCATGTTTCTTTCCATTCACTGCTTTTGAGTATGATGTCTTCTGTTTTCCTTCCAAAATCTACTTTATGGTTTACTGCAAAATAGAGTCTCAGCATCATACAGTTGGATTTAATTGTACAGACCTTTTGTAACAATGGTATTACATTTTCTCCACAATTAGTCTTCAGAAGAAGTGCCTCAGACAGCTGCTCTGTTAGAAGCACAAGTGTATAACACAGAGCATGCCCTTGCTCTCCCCGCCTATGAGATAGGTTTCTGACATCCATAGGAAGTGTTGGTGAGGTTATGACCTCTGAGTTTGGATCTGGTGTGTGATGCTTTGCTGTGAAAGTCTCCTACTTAATGAGATCAGAAGTCATCTCCCTTTTCAGATGAATGAGATCTGTTTCAGACACACAGGGTCAGAGAAACTTTAACTTGTTCTTTGTTATCTTCATCTTGTAAGCTACTTGATGGTTCATTCTAGACTTCATCTTATGATACTTGATAGAATCATCCCAAATAATCCATTGTCTATTAAACTGCATTGCTCACCTTGTCATACATTAATATGTCACTCTATGCTGCTATTAAAAATATATACTCACTGCTACTTGGTGGCAAAAATAATCCATTGATATTTCGAGGCTTGCTGTGATAAAAGATACAACTGATCTTCACACAACCAAGAGGTTGAGTTTCCCAGAAGCATGAAATACTGCAGTTTTGCTAGACAAAGGAGGTGGGAAGGAAATGTAATGATTAGATGCCATATTCACAATAGATACAATGTTCACAACAGTATGTGATAGATACACAATATGATGTGACAAAACAACTCTCATTAGTGTGTCAGGATCAGGTGTTTCCTGGCTCTCAGTGTTTCTAAGCCCTGCTGCTAGAAAGATGCAATGGATATTTCCAAAACATGTTCCTCCATTTTTTTCTAAGAATTTAAGTTGAACATTGGGAAAAATACTTGAGATTAAATAGTGGGAGGAAGAAACATTTGCTGCCTATTGTGTTACAAAAGTATAATTTGGCATTATTATTATTATTATTATTATTTGCTGTACTGGAGATTGAACCCAGGGGCTTCTTCCTCTGAGCTACACCTTCAGCCCTATTTTTTATTCTTTATTTTGAAACAGGGTCTCACGAAGTTGCAGAGGGCCTTGCTAAGTAGCTGAGGCTGGCTGCGAACCCGGATCTTCCGGTTTCAGATTCCCAGGTACTGTGATTACAAGCGTGCATCACCACGACCAGCTCTAATTCAGCATTATCGAAGGGAGACGCTTTTAACAAAAATAATGGTACTGAGTAATTTTACCTGCATTTCCATGTGTCTAAATCTGCAAAGTGGATCTAAACATTTTCTCTCTCTCCATAATGAGCACACAGTGTCACTGCCAAGGGCCTCTTCACAGTGTCGAAATCGGCACTGGGAACCCTAAAAGAAAAAGTAAACAATGTAGGAAACAACATAATAAACAGTGTATTATGTTAGTGTTTAGTAATAAGTTGCTAATGAATTAAAGGAATTATGAGTATATCAAATTGGAAGCACAAAAACACACACCAGCAATACAGGACCATGACTCTAGATTTTAACAAACTAGTCTATCTTTAGTGGGAAGTGATGAAAACATGAATTGATTACATAGTACAATATGTCACAAATCACTCACAAAGTGCTACTCTTTGTGATCAAACTCACAGAGCTCACTAAGAATAGAAATATGAGGCCAGTGAGACCCTCCTCCACCACCAATGACAGAACAACCTAAGAAAGCCAGACAGATATTTTAAGAATCACTAGCCATATTCTAATTGTGGAGATAATTTCTATCAGTCAGGCCTTTTATGAGATCATCATTTTTGTTCTTTGGTCTGTATAGACATAGTTAAGAATTTATGTGGGGAAAGCAAATGGAGCAACAACAATGTTACTGTGAAATTTTAAGCAATTACCACATTTGCTGCATAATATGAATGCTTTAATTCAGGTGTGGTGGGAGGCTGAGACAGGAGGATCCGGGTTTGCCACCAGCCTCAGCTACTTAGTGAGGCCCTCCGCAACTTAGTGAGACCTTGTTTCAAAATAAAGAATAAAAAATAGGGATAGGGGTGCAGCTTGGAGGTAGAACGCCCCTGGGTTCAATCCCTAGTACCACAATATATATATGAATGCTTTATCTCCTTGGCCTGCAAAGATAAAGTTACATATACACTGGCATTTTTATGTACCAACAAAAGCAGATGTGGATTATTTCAATGGACTGCTACGACTTTCAATTCTATGTTCTTGTATGCACAGATCCACAGAAAAACTGCAGGCCATTGTCTGGAGGGTGAGTAATATATACTACAAATATTCCATTAAATTCTTCCCTCTTTTGACACATAGTCCATGGCTGCTTCTTATTTTTTTATCTCCCTCCTATTTCTGAAGGCTTCATTCTCTTCCTGTTTTAAAAGTAGATCTACAGCTTCATTAGTACTCAAAGACATGCACTTTGTTTTTTTTAACATGCTAACACATGCACTTTGAAACAATTACATCTATGGGCTTGGGCTAGGGTTACACAGATTGAATACATTCACAATCGGTAAGGTGTGAGACAACAAACAGTACAAATTGGTACAATTCCTTGGTAGTGGGATTTCAAATCAGTGTTTTTATATTTTTCAATATTTCCCTTAAAATAAACTTTAAAAAAGTAGATCTATGTACTCTTCAAGTACAGGGTAGTGGTGGGCAGGGGATTCCAAGTTAGACAAATTGGTATTTGAATCCCTGGCTTCACCACTTGTCCACAGTCACAAATACTTAGCTCATCCTCTCTCTGCTTTAGTTTCCTCATTTGTTAAAAAAAGAGAATAAAATACTCTCCTCACAGGATGGCTATAAAAATTATGTGAGGTAAGGTATTGTGATTGCTATTTAATCACTTACTGGGAACATACAACCCTTCAGTCTCTGTGCTAAGCACTTGGTGATAAGCAGAGAAATAGCCAATACTCTCTACCAACCTGGGGCACACATTCTATTATTACTTATCATCCCAGAGTTTAATCTGAAAGTAACAGAAGATAAAGTGGATCTAATTCCTGTCAACAAAGAGCTTGACTCCATTCAGGTTTCCTAGCAGAGATAAAAGCAGAAATAAACTCTCTTCTTGTGTTTAGATTGGCACAAACATTGACATAATGTTTGAAGTCCCTAAAGTTAAATTTCTATATTTATTTGGTTTTAATCCAAATCCCATTTTCCCATTTAACTTTACAAACATTAGTTTATATTTGGCTGATTTGTTTATATTACATCCCTCCCTCTTCCATAATATTTAATTACTTGTTGCTTAAACATTTGACAGGGGAAAATTCAGTAATTGTGTTAATGAATTTCAAATAGGGAAACAAGTTTATAATACTAAGTTTGAGAGTGACCCTGAAATCCCTGAAATCAACTATCTGAATTTATATGACTGGAATCATATTAATCAAAACAATACTATGTAACATATTAAGATCTCCATAGTAGGAATTTAATGTCTCAAGAAGCCATAATATAGCAAAAGGGCCACATAAAGATTAAAAACTTACAGGCATGTAACTGACCTATATAAGTAGTTTCAAGCAAATCCTAATTTCAAATTATCCCAGATTTCCTCCAAGAAATTCAGTATCAAAAATACACAAGCTTTTACTTCAGATTTTAAATAAAATATCTTGTGGGAAAATAGCACATTTTGATTCAGTAATGCAAATTATTGCCACATCTTCCTTCATTCTACTAAAAAGATTAAGCATGTGAAGTACTGTAAATTGTACAATATTTACCTTTATGCATGTGGAATTAAAAAAGAAATAGCAGTCATTCCCAACTTCTGCCATTTTCAACTCTCTTGCCGCTAATCCAATTTTTACGTATATATAAGAATTGCAGGAATGCAAATATAAGAACTATCAGTGTATAAGGGGAAAAGAATTTCTTTTCCACAGTCTTTCAGGCTATCAGTAGTATTCCTTTAAAATTGACCTCCTGTTGATAGTATATTACACAATAGATAATTCTTAAATAAGCTTACATTAGAAGATACCTTTCTAGCTTTGCAGAAATGTTGAAAGTGGTTGCTAGTAAGCACACAAACTCAAACTTCCAGAATTTTCCTCATTGTTACCTAATCCATTGTTTGATCATCACCAATGACCTCACTTGTAACTGTAGGCTACATTGCCTTAGTGAACACTGTATTTTCTTTAGTCCTCTAGCATATTATCCAAAAGAGAATAGCAAAAATAAAGTAACATATTTTATTTTTCAATATTCAGATTGGCTATAGAACATAAACTACTTTATTACTTTCACAATTAAAAAGTAGTGTTCATATTTCACAAGTAAACAGCTATTTTCTAATCCTTCCTACACACTGACAACAAGCTAAAAATTTTAAATAGATAAATATGTTACCCATATTCCAAGATAATAGATACAGTTATTTAAATATGTACTTGCTACTCTCCACTGATTTGGGAACAATCATTTCAGGTTCCTGAAAATAAACTGGACTAATTATTCATCTTGTAGCTTATTCCATTCCTCATCCATTTTAAAAGGAGGAATGGCTTCTTCCTCTAGCTGAAAGTTTCCAGAGAAACTGAAAAGTTTGAGAATTTGTTGAAAACAATGTGAAATACTCCGATTCCTAGAATGAAACATTTCAATCAGCAGTGACTGAAGTCTTCATCCTAGTATCTTTACTAAGAGAATTAGAACCTAGCAGAAATTAATAAAAACATTCACCAGAGATAACTTAGAAGATGCCATGGCGATGGTAGATTACACTAGATCAAAATAGATTTTTTAACAAATATGGATTTTCACTTTGGTTAAGTAAAACCAAAGTTTATGAATTTTTAAAATACAATGCTTTAGAATAAAAATATAAGAAATAAAATTTAAAAAACTAAAATTAAGAAAAATGTTGTTTGTCTATCCCTGTAAATAAGAGAAAATAATTTAAAAAAAACTAGGAATCCCAGTATTTGGGAGGCTGAGGCAGGAGGATTGCAGGTTGGAGGCTAGCATGTGCTAATGTAGTGAAACCTTGCTTCAAAACAAAAAAAGGGGTCAGGGGGTGTAGCTCAGAGGCAAAACTCTCCTAGGTTCAATCCTCAGTAAAACACACACACACACACACACACACACACACACACACACACACACAATTAGGAGTAAATAAGGAACAAATAAAGATTTGGCTAAACCCTTGAAAATATTGGCAAAGATATCCAGAAAAATATATCTTGACTTTTGTTTAGCCTTACCTTCCACCTCTGGAACAACCAAGTCACCATAGGCTACTGGAAGAAGCACCCCTAAGAAATATCTTGAAGTGGTCTTTGCCTCCAGATAAAATCCCTCTGTACCTGTGAACTCGGAGTTTCATTGAATTATTTTGAATACTGTTTCCAAAATTCCACTATTTCGTGATTAAATAATTTTTCGGAGGGGAAAAGCTGAAAAAATATTTTTACCTCTTGAAATTAGGTATGAACAGCCACATTCCATTAGACACAACAAAAACGGGTCAAAGCCACATGGGGATTTTTTTTTCTCTTTCATTGCAGAGCACATTCATTAGATCTGTACATTTTAGTTGTCTTTAGAGTACCTGGAACCCAACCTTATCTTTTCTTAACTTCTCTTTTCCTTATTCTCTTCACTTCTTGTGAACTTCATGCTAGTCTTTTACATAAAGCCATTACCCTATATATAAGGATTTTTAATATCTGTAATGAAAAGTGATGGGGTAGTTGTCTCCTCAGCTGGGAGTAGGCCTGAAAAGTCTGTATTTTCTGTTGACCAAAGCAGATTCACATTGAGTGTCTTTCTTCTTGGTGCATACTAGAATATTAACACATCAGTCAGAGAAGTAGTCTTTCTTTCAGTTTGTAATCCTGTAATACCTCCTTAAGTAATGTGGCTGGTAGCAACTCCTTGTTGACTCTTTAGGATTATGAGAATCAGACAAAGTAATGACTGTTTTACCCATCACATTAGGAGTTTGGTTTATGACTGTGAGTTGATCCTGTGGCTCTTCCCTGATTTCGACTCTTACGTTTCTGCTAGAGACTTTTCTCCAGGCCCTGATGAAACCCAAGTATTGGAAAGAGTGTTTCATGACTGAGAGATGATTAGCTTTGCTGCTACTATTGAAAGAGCAAGTAGAATTTCTTGAAAGATGATATTTTCTCAGAAAAGACAGAATTTTGGACCTAGAAGATTCTGTGGCAGTTTGAGAAATGACAGTTGATAGCTGTAAAGGTTATTTGCTACCTCTTCAGGACTTGTGAGACAACCTGCTTTTTAGGATTCCTCTGGAGGAGCAAAGACCAGTAGTGCCTGATTCTAAAATGCTAAGAAGTTTCTGGTTCCAATATCACAAAGCCAGTATCATGTGCTTTCTTTTTTTCCCTTTTTTAAAATTTGGGGATGGTGGATGGTGGTTGTGTTTCCCTATGAGAAGATTAAAGACAGTGGGAAAGAAACACTATGAAATAACAAATCTTTTCCTCCCTCTCTTCTCTCTGAATCCAGCAATGAAAAACCTTAACTCATTTTTAAGGATATTTTACTCTTTAGGAATCTTCTTATTATATAGATACCTCTAAGTGAAATACAGTTGCTTAGTTTTCCAAGTTCTAAGGCAATAAAATGTTTGACAGTTGGATAAATGCTGATGAAAAAAATTACAGAAAGAGAACTGGGTCTTGTCCAAGCATATAAAAGATAATGATAAAGTAAAAATTCCCTCAGAACTTCAGACTGAGTAGTACTAGCTGCAATAACATGTTAGATCTACTGTTATTAAATATTTATCGTATCCAGTCATTATCTTTATCACTTACTGGTTAATCTTCTGAGCAATGTCATATAAGACGTTTTAGCTCTAGTTGACTACAGCTACCCACGCTATTTGTTGGAACTCATCTTTAATTAAGATAAATAAGATTCCTATGAAAAACTTGTGAATGTAATTTGGTTGTTGGTATTCCTATGGCTTTGGATTAGTGTAAGACTAAAAACTTCGCACTCTTTCGGGAAATGATTCATCACTGCCAACTTGATAGTGTTTAATTCTTGAAACTATCACTCGTTCCTCGGTGTGGCTAAGTGTACACACTCGGAAACGGACCTTCGTTTTCACACTGTCATCAAAACTCCTGGGAAGGCACGTGCAGTTGCACGCCCGGGCGCCCCGGCGCCGCACTACAACTCCCAGAAAGCGCCGCGGCCAGCAGGCCACTTCCGGGTGTGTGTCCCCGCCCCTCGCTCGGGATTGGCCGTGGCTGGGGCGCCGTGGCGGACCCGGGGCGCGGGGTGTCCTGTGTACCGCGGCCCAGTGCTGCAGCATCCTCCCGGCGGGACCCGGAGCCGTTCGGAGCGAGCGCTCCTGCTTGAGCCCGCCATGAGACGTCTGGGCTCCGTGCAGCGGAAAATGCCGTGTGTATTTGTGACGGAGGTGAAAGACGAGCCCTCCGCCAAAAGGGAGCGTCAGGTAGCGAGCGGCGCCGGGCTGGCGGGGCGGCTCCTCTGAATCCGGCGAGGGCTGCCGGGCGCCGCCGCGCTGCGCTGCTGGCCCGCAGCTTTGCTGGCTTCGCTGGGGAGGTCTGATTTTGGAGTCTGTGTGTCCTGAGCTCCAGGTTCTTGTACCTTCTTAGTTGTAAGGGAGGGAGTCTGCGACAGATTTTTTTTTTTTTTCTGTGCAGACAATTCCAGTTTGCTCTCGAAGGGAAATTGAAAACCCCCAGGTCCCAAATATTTTTTTTTCTCAAGTTAGTACCTTTTGGGGGGAAACCCTACGTTGGCCGACCATCACCGCAGCTCAAGCTTTGCCACTTTTTGAGAGTGTAGTGAGAAAGTGCAGATAATACTAGAAGACTTGCTCTACCTGTTCTAACCTGGGGACTGATGGCCCTGTTGACAGCTAGCCTAGTTAGGTCACTAAAGATCAGACCTCTTGCATTGTCATCAGTAATTATTACCCACTTGATTCTAATTTTGGTGTTCTCATGTTAAGGTTTTCTTTTCGTCTAGCAACGTGTTTTACCTAGCGGGCTCTCAGTAAATGCTGGTGAATGCATAGGAAGTCGTCTACCTCAGGATAATTCTTTAGTTTGTAGCAAAGTCCCTGAGGAGTAGGATCCCATATCAGTTTGGTGTTTCCAACTCTGACTAAACGGCATGTGCATTTAGGATCAGTCCCACCCTCTTTGCATCGTTAGCACCAGTATTTTTGTCTTTTAGACCAAATGGCCTTTAATGCAGATACTGCCCTGTTATCTTTAGTCCCAGCTTCTGGGACCTGCCTCGTGGTAGGAGCTCCATAAATATATGTTGAATTAAAGAATGGACCCTGGAATCATTTCATGCCAGTTTAACATTCAACCTTGATGCTTTTCACTTATTACATCTGATCCTTCCTTATCCTCTTCTACTGCTACTCTTCTTCTTAATATTTATTGCTCGCCAGCCAGATTGATCATCACCATATTCTTTAGTCAAAACCCTACAATTACTACTCAGGTTCTGTAGCAGTACTTGTCAACTCTGTTTTTAAGCCTTAATAAACCTAAGCCATATGAAACATTGCCATTCTTGATAATAGTTCACTCTGTGATTCTCAACTTTGTATTTTAGGAAGAAGCAATTTGTAAAACTTTCTACCAGGAAAATAAGTTCCTTCTCTTATTTCTCTGCAGTTAATAGTAACTTATGGTATTGTTATAGCCTAGCAACCAAGTTCTTAATTATAATTCAAGGCCTCTTTTTAATCAGGTGCAGTCTACTCTGTAACCTTCTCAAAGTGAAGTCTCTGTTTTAGCAAAGTCTGTTTCATCCTGTAAACATACCAAGCATAGTATTGTCTCTATTTTGCTCAGGCTGTTAACTCTGTCTGAATTTCTTTCAGAGTGTTTTTAATTTTTTCAGTTTTTATCTTCTCCATAAAATCCTTGATCAACTTAATCATCCCAGTGATTTCCCCTACCCAGAAATTTTAGAGATCCACACAATCTTGATTTATTTTCACTATAGCTTTTTATACACAGATACCTTGTTTTTCTAGTAATCCACCAGAATCTTTAGTGAGGGTGGAGAAGGGGAACTTTCTATACTCCTGAGTGTCTTGTGTTGTCCTTTGGCCATGTTGATAGCAAAGAGTGATAGATAATTGGTTCATATGGAAGGAACATTTGTATTCGTCAAGAACTCCATTGGCACATACCTGTAATCTCAATACTTGGGAGGCTGAGATAGGAGGATCACAGGTTGGAGGCTAGCCTGGGAAATGTAGCAAGAAATTGTCTCAGAATAAAAGATAAAAAGGGCTGGAAGTGTATCCCAGAGGAGGTTCGCCCCTGGGTTCAATCCCCAATACCACATTCATACAAAAAAATACAAAAAAAAAGAATTCTATGGATATGGTACTCTCCCTAAGAGTTTGCAAAATTTAAATATACACAGGTATGTACACACACATGCGCACACACACACACACACACACACACACAGAGATTGGGCCACACTCTGGCTTCACTACCCTGGGTTAAATTGATATCCTCTGATACCAGTGTCATAAACTAGTAAAAAAATCCCCATTCAGTTTTATCTTTAAAAGTACTGAATCAGTACTAGAATGGGGCTAATTCCCTAGTTTACCTGATTCTGTTTGGAATAGTACTTCCACTTTTAGTCTTGAGTATATATATACAAATGTAATGTTTATATTGTACAGTGAATTTTTTTTTCAAATTGTAAGATGAATGTTAACTTCAGACTTAGAGTATAAAATATTGGCTTAAGTTTTCTCAGAACTGAAAATAATAGACAAAAGTTGGTAGGAACATTATAGACTGTCCATTCCTCCATCCTTGATACTTTTTGCTTTCTTCCTGATAGAAAAGCTGTAAGTTAAATATGTAAACAGTTTACTATTGATAAAAATGAAAGGAACATGAATTTTCTGAAAGCAAACAAAATCTAAGGAAAAACAAAAGGAAAGTGATTCTTGGTATTTTTAACAGTGAAAACTGTTAGGGGAAAAACATGAATAAACCAAAGTTAGCCTCAAACGCTGAGTACTCATGGTGCAAACACTAGACGTGTACAGTATGACATACCTAAGGTGGCACAGTGGACCACCTTTGGCGCTTCGTGGGACTGGGTTTCCCATAGTCCTCATTTGAGGTCTCACCCAAGAGGTCATGCCAGGGAGTCTTATTTCTTCCTTATACTCGGCCTGTGTAACCCGGGAAATTGCATTTCACAAACTAGATGTTCAAGCTTTGTTGAATGAGTGACCACAGAGAGTTTTCAATTGACATTATCATGAGACTTTTGAATACAACATTCAAGGATCCATGAAACTATATTGTGATATCAGGTAACTGTGAAGAAAACTATTGTCAAAGTGAAGAAGAAAGATTTGTTTTACAACGGAAATTTTTAGTTTGCCTTCTTGGACATTTTGAAAGTAAATGAATAAATATAAACAACCATAGTTGATATAACTCAGAAATTTAAGTGTATAAAACTGTAAATTCTATCCAATAGAAGTCACTGTTAATAGTAAGAAACCATCAGAAGTTAATGTTCCTTTCAAACAGATATTTTCCAAAAGAGTACTTGTTGAACCTTATAATGCATCTAAACATTTTTAGGATATAAGACTGAATGAAGGATAAACTTATTCTAGAAATTAAGATGCCTTTCAAGGGTGTGATCCAAAGTATTTAGGCTGAGATGCAGGAGCCATCACAATGGACCAGAGGTGAAATATTAAGAAGACATTATTATTTTATATTTATCATACAGTCGAGGAGAAAAAGCATATGAAACAAATAAATCCAGAAAGCATTTTGACTTTGGCTTTTTAAGAAACTGCTCTGATGTTAGTTATTAAGGGTAAAAACACACTGAAAAAGAGATTAGAATTATGCTCACAGGTTCTTTATGATTATGTCCGGATAATGAGATTATGGGTGATTTCTTATTCATGCTTTTGTATATTTTTTACCTTACAAACTTTCTATAATGAGCATATGAATTCTAGCTTTGCAAGAAAAAAGCAAAATATGAATATCTTCCATATTTGTGTTGCCTGCTCCCTGGGAATGTGGCCAGAGGCAGGAAGAAATCACCAGATTCTTGCTAAAAGTTACTAAGAACCAAGTCTTAATTGAAAAACAAATTTTGTTAAAAAAAAAGTTTTGGTAGTACTTATAAAAGGGGGAAGGGCTCATGTGTGGAGGCATAGACACGTTCTTGGAAAACTCAAAATTGTGATTGGCAAATATTTGTATTGAACCACCAGAATTATTTAACTACATGTGTGATGTCGTTTTACATGCACTCAGTTCCAAACACAGTGGCTGCTTTGCATTCTTCAGACACCTGACTTGGGGTCTTTTTTTCCTGATACTTACATGGTATATCCCCTCACTTCAGATCTGCCCAGATGTTGCCTCCTTAAAGAGGGCTTCCCTAATTGTGTAAAATAACACCTCATCCCTGTCTTTACTTCATCCCATTCATGTTTCTCTTTGGGACTTACCATACCTAATATTATATAATGCATTTTGTTTCTGTTGTATCCTTCATTAAAATGCAAGTTTCACCAAAGGCAGGTGCTTTTCTGTTGCCTCTATATTTCCAGTGCTGAGGACAGTGCTTAATCTATAGTAGGCATTGAGTACATTTAATAAATAGTTGTCTAGTTTATGTTTGTGCATATTGAATACCTGTGCTAGGGATGCAGTGCTGCATAGGACATGGTTCCTGGTGTTAAGTCATTACAATGGATGAAAAAACATGTCAATAATTACAGTCTGTGTGGAAAATCAAGTTTTGTCCTGATAACATAAAATGAAAAAATATTTTTAAACTGTCTTGACCAATGGGCAGGAGAACATCCCTTAGAACTAAAAAAAGTAGGGCCATTTCAGGTGAGAGCGTGTGAGAAGACAGAGGCTGTCTATCTTAAACCAGTTTTCTCTCTTTCTTTTTAAAGCCATTTAAAGTTTTGGCAACTGAAACTATAAGTCACAAGGCATTAGATGCAGATATATACAGTGCAATTCCAACAGAAAAAGTGGATGGAACATGTTGTTATGTTACTACCTACAAAGGTAAAATAAAACTATAATGTTTACTACAAATATTATTTATTTTTCTTAATCATTTTCAAACTATATAAGGCATTTGCTCTTCATACACCCTTGGAAACCTAAGTGTAGTAGCAAAATAAAAATGTCATAGTTGTTATTTATTTGCATCATTGTGCTTTTCTCTTGGGAGAAAAGGAAAGTAACATGTACTTAATACATATTAATGAACAGGCAGTACAATAAATGTTTCCTATATGTTGTCTCTTATTTGCACAGTAAGGCTCTCCATATCACAGATCAGAAAACTCTCAGCCCTCTTAGTTTGTCCAAGACCATGTGGTTAATGAATGATTAATGGAACCTAGTTTTGTCAGAGCCTGAAGATTGTTCTCATTATATGATCCTAATGTTCTTTTCATTGGTTTTATTACTATTGGCAGTGTCTCTAATTAATTTCATTTTACTATACGTTAAAAAAGGTAGAAGCTCAAAGAAATTTTCACCTATGTTAAGAAGATAAGATACATTGAAAAGAGAGAAATATTTTTGTGAGTTATTTTGGATGATGAGATTCTCATTCCAGCAATAGAAACAGAGGAGTTAAATGAGCATCTGGACACATTTTTGTATTAGGAACTCTCTTCTGAAAATGCATTAAACGTTTCTTTTTTTAACTGGTAAAATTTATCTGGTAAAATTTACCATGTTAACAATTTTTAAGTTGGTGTACAGTACAGTGGTGTTAAGTACATTCATATTGTTGTGATACTAACACCAGCACCCATCTCTTCATCTTGCAGAACTGAAACTCTGAACCCGTGGGGGACACTCCACTCCCCTTCCCTGCAGCCCCTTGTAATTGGCATTCTGCTTGTAATTGGCATTCTGCTTTCTGTCTCTGGTTTTGACTACTCTAGGTACTTAACGTAAATGGAATCTACATTATTTTTCTGTTTGTGACTGGCTTATTGTCCTTAGTGTATTGTATTCAGGGTTTATCCAGGTTAGCATGTATCAGAATTTCATTCCTTTTTAAGGCCAAATAATATGTATGCACATAGCACATTTTGTTTATCCATTCAACCAGTGATGGGCATTGTGAATAACCTTTTGGCTATTGTGAATAATACTGCCATAAGAGGGGCAAACAAATATCTTTTGAGACCCTGCTTCCAATTCTGGGATATGTATACAGAAGTGGAATTACTGGATCATATGGTAATTTTCATTTTTTTAAGGAGCCACCCTAACAATACATTTTCTGTAGTGGTTGTACCATTTTATATTCCCACCAATAGTTCATGAAAGGTCCAGTTTTTCCATATCCTTACCAGCACTAGTCTTTTTTTTTAATAGTAGGCATTCTAATGGATATAAGTGAAATGCACATTTTTATGTCTCCTTGTAAAAAGAACAAAATAGCCATTCAACTAGAAATGATAGAATATAATTTTAATATGTTTCTTTATCTGGATAGCCAATAATATCTGAATCAAAGTATAATAATTTTTTATAAATCTATTTATGTATTTGAGGGAATTATAAAACATTTTTCATGTTCTTATATTAATAAGCTTTATCGTGTGATTATTCATGATAGTAGTAGTTAAAACAGGTTAGAGCTCAACTGCTAAAGAAGGCACATAGGCCTCAAGATGAGAACACGTACAAATCCATATTTTATTACTGGTAAAGGAAACATAACAAGGGTATTAAAAGTAAGGATCTGAATCAGAGCCAAGGACTGTCAGTGAGATAGCAGCGTCTGGACAGGCCAGGTGAAACGTATACTTTTTCCTGCTTTAAATCCCTGGCGGGCCGGGTGTGGTGGTGCATGCCTGGAATCCCAGTACTTGGGAGGCTGAGACAGGAGGATCCAGGTTCGAGGACAGCCTCAGCAAGTAGTGAGACTCTCATCAAACTAGTGAGACCCTGTTTCAAAATAAAAATAAAATAGGGCTGGGGGTGTAGCTCTGAGGTAGAATGCCCCTGGGTTCAATCCCCAGTAACACACACACACACACACACCCCTGGCGGAGCATTTTCTCAGATTAGGAACTACTTGTGCATGCAGGCAGCACTTTGGAACCAGGGATCCAAAATAGAATCTCAGCTGGGGAGTTTTGTACTTTTGCAGGACATGTAGGCATCTTCTTACATAAGTACCCAGTCTCAACAGTAGGGCCCTTCAGGAGTCTCACTAAAACCTGGTGCAATTCATCAAATCCATTCTTACTAATAAATAATGCTGGCACAGTGCCCAGAAACAACTCAAGCCCATGATTACTCAGCAGCACCATTAATCAGGATGCTTAATGCCTTGAGTAGGGGTCAGTGCTATCCAGAGTAGGTCAGCCTAATTCCAGATCTGCAAGAATGAACCCTCACAGCGCAGTGTGATGTTCAGGGGAGGTGTGAGTACAATTACCTGGTTATGTTTCCATTTCAGGTAGAGGCATCTTTAGTTTCTCACAAATGCTACTTACTAATATGACTATGGCATAACCTTATAAAAGAATCGTGAACTCATCCCCATCATTCTTTAGACAAAGAAGTAAGTCTTTCATAACACTGGGTACTGCTAGATGGTATGTGTCTTGAACTGCATATCTCCCTTTGTCTTGTAGGGGTGCTTCTCATAGAGAGACAACCTTATTATTTATTGAATACTTCCTACTTTGCAATGTCTTTCAAGATAAAATTTGCTTCTTACACTTAACTTTTCCTTTTATTATTTATTTTTAGGTCAGCCATATCTTTGGGCTCGACTAGATAGAAAACCCAACAAACAAGCTGACAAAAGATTTAAAAATTTTCTACATTCAAAAGAAAACTCAAAAGGTTAGTAGGTTTTTTTCCTTTAAACTTTTCAAATTTAAATAGCTGAAATTTGTGGTTTATTTTTTGCTATGGTATTTTTATAGCTTTGGTATAATTTTTTATTTATAATTTTATTGGTACATTATAGTCTCAATCATAATATAGTTCATAGTGATATTGACATATGAACAGCACTTTCTCCCGGCTCCCTCCCCACTTCCCTCCTTCCCTATACAGGATACTGAAATTGACATTGTTCTCACATACATACATGTCAATGGAAGCGATTCCTTCATTGATTCTCCCTCTCCCTCCTGCCCCCCTCCCCTAGACCACCTCCCTGGCTCCACTGGAGTTTCGCCTTCATTATCTAAAATCCCTCTTATATCCCAATTATTCCTTAGCATCTGCATATGAGATAAAACATATGACCTTCACTTTCTGTGACTAATCTCACTTAACATAATGTTTTCCAGGTCCAACCATTTTCCTGCAAATGACACCATTTTGTTCTTTATTGCTGAGTAGAATTCCATTGTGTGTATATCACATAATTTTGTAATCCATTCTTCTGTTGATGGATACCTAGGTTGGTTCCATAATTTGGCTATTGTGAATTGTGCTGCTATAAATATGGATATGCATATGTTACTGTATAATCTGATTTCAGTCAGTCCCTTTGGCAAGATACTTAGGGGTGGTATAGCTGGATCATATGGTGGATCCATTCCCAATTTTCTGAGGAATCTCCACACTAATCTCCATAGCAGCTGTACTAATTTGCAATTCCAACAACAGTATAGAAGAGTTCCTATTTCCCCACATCCTCGCTAGCATTTATTGTTGTTTGACTTCTTGAGTTCTTGCTATGGTATTTCTATACATTGTATCCTTCAGAATAATTTAAGCAATTTTGGGGAAAAAGATAACTGAGTACATAAAATTATAGTATGAGTCTACTTTATTAAAATATGTAATATTATGAGATAAATTTTTATTTTGTTATATTATTTTGTAAAGCAGGCATAAATCTCAGAAAAATTAGTATTTTTAATTATTATATTAAGATGCCTCTATTATTTATAGATCTGTATATTCAGTAGATGTATATCCTTGTATATATTGATTCATGTATATTATTTATATTTGTATTTATAGTACATTAAAAAGTCATCATAAGCGCCAGGCGTGGTGGCCCACGCTTGTAATCCCAGTACTTGGGAGGCGGAGACCGGAGGATCCGGGTTCGCGGCCAGCCTCAGCTACTTAGTGAGGCCCTCCGCAACTTCATGAGACCCAGTTTCAAAATAAAGTATAAAAAAATAGGGCCGGGGGTGTAGCTCGGAGGTAGAATGCCCCTGGGTTCAATCCCCAGTACCGCAAAAAAAAAAGAGTCATCATAAATTTACAAATGGTGGAATATTGGCTTAGACTATTGTGCACTATATACAAATGATGGTGTTTAAAGTTGAAAATTTAAAACGTTAGTACCCTAACATTGAGTAGTCACATTGTGGTGAAAATAGAAGATACTGTATTCCCACTCTGAATCTGCGTAGTATTTTTATTAAGTATCACCACCAATAAGATTATCTACTCTTTTTAGAATTTCTTTGGAATGTTGAGGAGGATTTCAAACCTGTTCCAGAATGCTGGATACCAGCGAAGGAAGTAGAACAATTAAATGGGAATCCAGTGCCTGATGACAATGGACACATTCCTGGTATCATGAAATCTCTTCTCAAATGAAATTTTGTGTTGATTAATCAGAAATTGTAGAACTTAAGTTTTAATCTGGTTCATTTTATTTGTATGGGTAGTGCAAAATTTCTGAATCAAATTTATATAAAACTTAACAGTTTATATCAAGAATTTAGCATTTACATCAAGATTGTCTTCTCAGGCTTAGAAATTTTTCTAAGATATTTTACTAGCTGTAGTCTGACAATAATTAATAGTAGTTGAGGCTGGAAGTGTGGAATGCGCTCAGATCTTAAAGACCCTGGTATTCCATCTAAAGGAGTTTTAAGTTTACTCTGAAGATAATGATTATAGAGCAGGGGTACAGCCAAAACTAAATTTAAATTTCAGAAATAGAACTATGATAAAGGTAGGTGGGTTTTACTGGAGGCTAGCAGACTTCCAAAGAAATCATTATAGTAATCTGGAATAATAAAGGCAAAAATGTGGTCACAATGGCATATATGTCCTACTTTGTCTCTTTTTTTGCAATTAATTCTCCAAAATGATGGGGCCTATTCTGGCAATAAGACCAAGAAAGGGATTAGCAATAATGTTCAGAAAATATGGAATCAATATATATATTGGAACAATTCAATAGATTGTGAAACGCTCGTATATGTCCTTTGCCTCTAAACTGAAGGGAAGATAGAAAATGATTTTTTTAAAAAGTTTTAACACTATGTCTTAAATTGGTGCTCAGTTCTTACTGAATCAAGGTGAATTTTCTAGAAAGAGAATGTTGGGTGCTCTGTAGTGGAATAATGAAGTAGGTTAATTCTTCAACAGAATAAAAAGGAACCCTTAGCCAGGTATGATGACACACACCTGTGATCCCAGTACATGGGAGGCCGAGACAGGAGGAACGTAGGTTCAAAGCCAACCTCAGCAAATTAGCAAGACACCGTTTCAAAAAATAGAGGGGGGGGGGGCTGGGAGTGTAGCTCAGAGGTAGAGCTCCTAGAACTTCAATCCCTAGTACCATACACACACAAAAGAATTCTTTATGATTTAAAAAAACAAACACACAATTTTATCACTGATTTTAAAAGTATCTGTATGATACAACATCTAAAGAACATGGAAAATTTACAACAGAAATTAATATTACCTGTGTTTTCAATCCAAAGAAAACCAATGCAATAAAAAATATTTTTTAAATAATAGGTTGGGTACCAGTAGAGAAAAACAACAAACAATATTGCTGGCATTCCTCTGTAGTTAATTATGAGTTTGAAATTGCTCTGGTACTAAAGCATCATCCTGATGATCCTGGACTGTTGGAAATAAGTGCAGTGCCACTGTCTGATCTCTCAGAACAAACACTGGAGCTTATAGGAACAAATATCAATGGAAATCCATATGGTGAGTGAAACCTTTTCCTTCTTCAGTAATAGTAGATGTCATTTTATAAAGAGAACTTCTTAAGGTCACCTTAAAAACACATTCATAAAGAAATGACTAACAAATTCAAGTTAGTTTCCTAGGTTTAAAGCTATTTCTGTTAATTTTATATTCATGGAAAAATTTATGCATGACTAATGATTTTGATTTTATCCTATCTTTTCCTGTGATAACATTATACAATTATGCATGAAAATTAACTACTTGGGTGCAACTTTTCATTGCTTTGTAAAATTTAGACGAGTTGAGGTGATTGAGGATGCACTTTTCATGGCTATATAGTTATTTTTGCATTAATGAAAATAGGCAAGAGTAAGGCAAATAAAGAACTGGCAATGATCTCTTATCACACATTAGAATATATACCATGAAAAGTTGAGTACATTGAGGGCCCTATAGAGTACACTGCTGGAGAATGAGAAGATAGATCTGAGGACACTGGAGCCATAATGGCAAATCCGATTTAGAGATCAAAAGTTGATAGGCATAAAGCTAAGATAGTAATTATACAGGGTATCGGAGATATGGTGTGGCTGTTTGCAAAAACTGAATGACAAGTTTGAATGTGACTAATGGTATAGAACAGAGAGGTTGGCACTTTCTGCAAAATGCCAAATAGTAGATATTTTAAGCTTTGTGTACCAAACCTCTGATATGGGATATAGACACTACTCAAATGAATGCACGTGGCTGTGTCTCTTGAAACTATTTCCAAAAACAGGTGTGTTGCTAGACTTGGCTTTCAGGTCATAGTTTGCCATCTCCTGTTGTAGAGAACACAAAGGTAGATTTTGATTTATTGGAATAAGATGCCAATTTGAGTGAGAGCAGGACTTAACTAATTTGGAGTACAAAGGAAAACCAGTTAAACTTTGTTCCTAAATGTTTTAAAAGACTTTGTTTTTAAATTTGGAGAGGTACATTTTCTCATTCTTTCTGAAAAGTTCCTTTGAATGGGTATGGCTAATGGCAGATTTTACCATTTAGGGTTAGGAGACAAGAAATATCCATTACATCTTCTTATACCACATGGAGCATTTCAAATAAGTAATATGCCTACATTGAAGCACAATGACCTGCTGTCCTGGTTTGAAGGCTGCAGAGAGGGTAAAATTGAAGGAATCGTATGGCACTGCAATGATGGCTGTTTAATTAAGGTAACAGTAAAAAATAGCTTGTGTTGGATTGTCATTTTGTGTTCCTACAACAAAGAAGTGGCACTAAAATTCTCTGTCCAAATTGCAGCAATTTGATTTTCATTAAGGAATGTAATTCCCTTATCTCACATGCTACTGTTCTTTATATGCTAAAAATGGTGTTTCACAGTGCATATTCCATGGGCTACTGGTTATACCAGATGTGCTTCAAAATTAAAGTGATGCTGCATATCCTCCCTTTGGAAATTCATGTTACACATTACAGCTCTCTAAAATATCCTATACCTGGTTAACTCAGTGTCTCCCAAACTTACTTGAAAAGTACCAAGGTAACAGCTGATATACACAGAATGAATTATCTTAACACTTTGTGCCCTTTCTGTCTCCTGCACTTGTCTATTTGATTTTTCACAGGTACCTGAAATTTGTCATAGTCAAGAATTTATTTGTTCCA
The DNA here is from genome assembly GCA_004027185.1 of Glis glis. Lineage (NCBI taxonomy): Eukaryota > Metazoa > Chordata > Mammalia > Rodentia > Gliridae > Glis > Glis glis. The sequence goes on from PVJS01008437.1 coordinate 24,088, forward strand.
ATTCCACACAACTTAAAAGTTAAAAACCTGGATATTATTTTAACCCTTCTTTCTAATTACTTCATATATCTGGTTCTGTTCTTAAAAATTCTAATCTATTGAATCTATATACTTTTTGCCAACCAATTGGCTATTAATTTAGGCCAGGATTTATGCTTGAATTATATCGTCCTCCTTAACATCAGTCTTGACTCCTATCCTGTCCATTCTTCATAAATGAATGAGAGTATTACTTCTCTGTATAAAATTGTTCTGTTACATTAAGGTTTTTCATGATCTGGCCTCTGCTTCTCAGAACTGCTCTCCACTCCAAACCCACTGAACAGTGTGCATGTTCTAACCACATTTAACCAACTGCAATTAGAGCAAAAATCAGCATTCTATCACATAATATTCCTTTTAGTAAGAATGTTTCCCCACCCACACTTTTTAGGTAACTAGTTTCTGTAATCAGTCACAGACTCTATTATTCATTAAATTTTCATGGAGCTCCTGATTGTGTTCCTGTCCTGTTTCTAAGTGCTGGAAATAGAGTCAGCAAAGCCGTGTCTCTGCCTTCACTGAAGCTCATATTCGAGTGGGAAAGATAGATAATAAACAAATATGTCAGGAGAAGAAAACGTGTGGAAAAACCCAGGGTAAGATAAAGTGGAGCCTTACACAGTGCCTGGAAGGATAGTAGGCACCCAAAGTAAATAAATCTAAGTGGACAAAAGTAGTTATCTATAAACTAAAGTGATACCTTTTCTTCTTTTTACAGGTCCACCGCCATCATCTTGGTTTATCCTGGCCCATTCCAGATACTTACATGAATTCAAAACCAGTTATTATCAACATGAACCTGAACAAATATGACTTTACCTTTGATTCTAAGTGTTTGTTTAGTCGTTTTTCAAAAATAGATAATCAGAAATTTGGTAGGCTCAGAGACATCATACTTGATGCATAAAATGGAAATTCAATTATAATTAACTTCATCATTATACTCAAATCTTGAATATTCTGCCATGTTGAAAAGATAAAAAATCTGAAGGTTCCTATTGTTTGTTGTGAAACATATCAATATATATTCTAGCATTTGAAGCAATGAATTCTCCATCTGCAAATATCTTCAAAACTTTATTTAGAATCAACACATTAACCTCTGGACATAAAAATATAATGAATAGTAAGCTCCCATGCTTGTACAAATGCTGGATTCTGTCCACTGTGACTGGGTGGTACAGACAATAATTAAACCATCAACTTTTTATCATTTACTTTCAAAATTAAATACTTTAAGCTCAATTTAATTTTGCTTGACATTGTTAACAAAATATGGTTTAATCTCTTCATGTGTATACATATATATCATGGTTAGGATTTGAAAATCTTAACACATACATAAATAAGTATACATACATATAAAAGTCCAATTTTAAGTGTTAAAATTGTTAAAGTTCACTCTGAGACTTTTTAAAAAACATAAGACTTGAATGTAGAGAAATTCACCATAGTTTATTTGCTATTTTATGATCATAACTTCTATAAACTTCAAAAATAGACTTTCTAATAAGTTAAAACTTTCATATAATTTTATTTACTAAAACTCCCAATTTATGTAAAATTACAAGGTATTCAGAAAAAAATCTTAGTTCAGATGCTTGATTTACATAAAATGAAACCTAAAAAATTAATAAACAGCTAAGTAAAACTAGTTATATGTCACTCTTAATAAATGGGGAAATTAACAGTACTTTCTTCATCTTCAGACTGTTCAGAAACAGCAATAGGGCTACTTAACTCAATTCCCAGTTGTTCAGAAAGTTTTTTTAACTTCTCTTCCAAGAGAATATTTTTTTTTACTTCTTCTTTGTAATTATACTTCAGATCTTCAATTTCTTCAAAAAATGAAGGGTCAAAATTTTCCAGTTCTTTTTTCAGTTTTTTAATTTCCTCCTAATAAAAACATATTAACTTGTAAAAACTGCACATAGAAAACATATTTTAGGTTTGAACTAAAGAGATTTAATTATAAACATGAAAGCCAAAATAACATGAATAGTCAAATATAGTTATAAAGACAAGTATTTTCCTAAGATTTTGTTAAAAAGATTTTATTGTACAGTATAAATAACTTGCTAATTGCTAAATCAAGTTATCTGTTCTATAAATTATGTTCTAGTCTTTGGCTAAAGTTTATTAACTCTTACATTATGGTGGTATTTAATCTTTTTCTAAAGGCACATCACATATTCTCAATGAAGCAATTAAAAAGAACTTTGGTATTCACAACATGGAATTTATTCTGGTTAAGATTTTTTGGTTTAGGCTTCATTTATATTTTCTTTACAAATACCTACTTTTTAATGAATAATGGATCAGTTTATATATATATATATATGATCAAGGAAACCCTGGGATCTCTGCTTGGCTAAGTTAAGCATCTAGGTAAACAGAGAATTTGAGCTGTAATGACTATTTAGAATAGCTAGTGGTCACCAGCTAATTCTCGTATTCATGTCCTTTTGTTCTATTTATAGTCTTTTAGGTAAAGCATAGAAAAAAATTTTTAAGGGAACTATAATCTTAAGGAAAAATTCCTGAAAAGAATTTTGGAAAATACTTAAAGACACTATTCCCAATGTAACCCAAAACTTAAAAGTATTTAAAAATCTATAAAGAGCTATATTTGTTACAACTAAAAAATAAATTTACTTTCTAATCCTTTTTATTGTCTGAAGTTTTTATTAGCGCTTAATAAATTTTTAACAAGAAGCATAATGAACTCTTTAATACCAACGTGAAATATTAAGTATAAAATGTAATTCTTGGAATTTTTATGATACATAAAGATGGTGGTGATCATAAAAATTGTTTTCCACAGGTGTTTTCACATATTTGTAATACTAAAATTAGATATAAAGAAATATCTAATCACCTTCAAATGCTGCTTTTCCAGATCTGATATTTTGAGTTGTGTCTCTAGATCTTTTATCATTTCCTTTAGTTGATCAACATCTGCCAAAAAAATTCGTAAGAATTAGATGTTTCCCGTGCAGTAAGTTCAAGATAAAGGATTTGCTTGGGGGAATAAGCAGAAAACTTATGCAACCAAAAGCCTTGAAAATACGGCATTTTATAGCTGAAACATTTCTCAGGCTGGGAATACCATTTTAAAAATTCTGTTAGATATTGTCATTCCATAGCAAGCAAAATGAGAAAAGGTATCTGCTGGATATTAGAAGTGTAAACACTATATAGAATGTGTCATGTCACATGCAAACTACTAAAGAGTATAATTTTTTAATGTTAAAGTTTGAGAAAATAATGGGCAGCAAACAAGATGCCCCTGGAATGGTTCCCTAAGAATAACTTGGCAACAGATGGAAATAAAAAAAGGACGAGGAAAAAAATACTCAGGTCAGATGTCATTTCCCTTTGGAAGGCGGAACAAAACTACACTTTTTAAAGCTTCCTTCACTTTTGCAGAAGGTGCTAAGGAATTTTTAGAGTCGATTCTTAATCAGTCTGTATTAGACTGGTAGTGAAATAATGCAGGAAGAAGTAAATGGTCATGTATACTATCTCCCAAAAGCTACTGAAATGACCACATACATTTAGATAGTAATTCAGAATTTCCAAAACACTTCTGGTTTGATTTTGAGGCTTAACAATTGTCAAAACATGAGTTATCTTTATCCCCTTCACACAAGAGATAAGCTGTAAGAGGGCTCAGAAATTCCCCAGGGAAGCAGGTTTAGAAAAATTAGAGAACTTGCCAAATGTCAACAGCATTAACAGGTCTTACTATGTCTAGTCTAGTACATTCCAAGTTGGCTGCTATCAATGATATATCAAGAGAGTAAGTATGTATTTTTAGTTACCAAGAGGCAGTGTAGCATAGTGGTTCAGGACAGGGACTAGCAAAGAGCTTTGATGTTTCGGAAAATTAGGTTTTAATCTTGCCTCTGCCACTTTCTAGCTGTTGAGACCTTGGGGACAGGTTATTAATCTACTTGAATCTGTTTATCACATATAAAATGAAGATAGCAGTATTCATCTTAGGGTTATAAGAATGGGAATATATTGTAGCATGGAGAGACGGCAACTCTAAAACTTCCTATCAAGGATTTCACTTTATATGTAGACAATTATCAGAAATCAGAACAAATGAAAAAGGCAAACTCTAACTCAAAAACTTGGGATAACTTACAAGTCTTATAAAAAACATTACCAGGTATGGTGCTTTCAGCTCCATTCTGTTCCTTGTTAACTTCTATCTGATGGAGTAACTCTGCTTTTTCTTTATCCAGCTGACTATTTGCTAATCTAGAGCACAAAGATGATATGTTAAGAACACACACACAACACCCCAACAGATGTTACTCCACAAAATACATGGGCATTTCTTATCAACTAATAATGTACAGTACTCAAAATGTGCTAGTATTTACCAAGGTAAACATTTCTTTGTTTTCTATGTTGCAATGATACCACTGTCAAACAGAGCATGGAATCAAAAATCTTGTTTTTCTTAACATCTGTACTGATGCAATATTTTTTTTTTGCAGTACCGGGGATTAAACCCAGGGGCGTTCTACCTCTGCGCTATACCCCCAGCCCTATTTTTTTTATACTTTATTTTGAAACTGGGTCTCACAAAGTTGTGGAGGGCCTCACTAAGTAGAGAGAGAGAAAGAGAGAGAGAGAGAGAGCGAGCTGAGGCTGGCCGCGAACCCGGATCCTCCGGTCTCTGCCTCCCAAAGTATTGGGATTACAAGCGTGCGCCACCACGCCCGGCTGATGTCATTTTTTAAGTGTAGTTTTCTTACAAGAAAAGCCCAATGGAAATACACTACAGAGGCTTCTCAAAATAAAGAATTACTTGTTCTCTCTTTCAATAGTATTTGGCTCTGGGAAGCTACGGTTTAATTCCTTCTGTTCTGTTGGGAAAATTTAAATTGCTAACTGGAAACATTAGGACTGGGTTTACTCCCTTCTTTTTTTCAGTATCTAGTATGTAAAAGATAACATCACCATATTAGAAGACCTAATAAGCATATTAGGATCCTGTCCACATTGAAACATTCTCAATCTCTAGCTAAAGGAAACCTAGTTATATAAAAGATACTTTTTTTGAAGTAAGGAAAAAAAAACACAAAGTAGCCATATGAACTAGACTGTACCTAAGAACTTGAAGCTCCCGTTTAAGGCCTTGCTCTGTCTCAGTACCTTCAGGAACATGTTTGAGAATCTCAATCTTTGGGCACAATGAAGTTAGAAGATAAAGTTTAGCACAGAAATATGAGATTTTATAAACATACACATTTTTAATGAAGTATAAGTTTGGTTTTCAAAAGTACACATAATCACATTTCTATGTTCTATTTACCATTCATCCATTCATTCAACAATTATTATTGTATACTAGGCATACTTTGTCCTAGGTACAAAGGATATAGCAGTGAACTATATATAAGCAAAGTCCCTCCTTGCATGGTCCTTACATTTTTATTGGGGGAAGACAATGAGCATGTGATGTGTTATAATAGTGCCAGATGATAGAAAGGGCCATCACAAATAATCCAGGGTAAGAGGACAGAGTGATGAAAGGGTATAGGGTTAAAGTTAGGGAAGGTTTCTCTAAAGGTTTCCATTTAAGCAGAGACATGAAATAGGGGAGTGGGCTATGAGAATACTGCGTGAATTGTATTCTAGACAAAGGAACAAATGCAAAGATTTGAAGCTTAAATGAGTTTGGATTGCTCAAAGGACTAAAGTTAATGTGGCAACAGCATTGTGAACGAAGGGAAAAGTAGAAGATGAGAATGAAGAAAAAAGCTAGGTCCATACCACATATGACCTTACAGGTTATAAAAAGCACTTTATTAGAAAGTTTTATTCTAGTGTGATGGAGAACCACTGGAAGATTGTGGGGCTGGTCCTGCTATAATTTGCTTTATGCTTTAAAGGAATTATTTGATGACTATGTGGAGAACTGACCAAAGATATGGAGAAGGTGAAATAGCATGAGAGTGGAAGCTAAGAGACCAGTTAGGAAATTACTGCAATTGTTCAGGTATGAGATAATATCTTACATAAGAGTGTAGTGATAGAGATGTTAAAAAATAGTCATATTTTGGATGCATTTTGAAAATATAGCTGGCATGATTTAATGATGAAAAAGATGTTGGGAATGAGAGAAAGAATGAAGTTAATAATGATCCACAGTTTTTGGCTTACATAAATGGGTGAAATGATGGTGCCATCCAGTTAGATGGTCCTTCTAGGGGAAAAATTATTCAAGAATTCATTTTTTTCGGCTTCAGACAATGTAAGGAGTTTCTTGAGATATAATGTATTATTTTATCATATAAAGAAAAATCATGTAACATGCCTGTTGTTCGAGGTCTTCAGTGTATTTCTTAACTTTCTCTTCTCTCTCCGTTGCTTCTCTTACAAGCTGTTTAAGGTCAGTAATGCTTTGATTTTTCTTGGCAATGTCAGTTTCCAATTCTTTCAACTTGGTTTCATACATTCTAAAAATATAAAGACAAAAACAGAATAGACATGTCATATCATTTCTCTGAATAATTTAATAATTTCTCTTAATAATTTAAAAGTTCAAATTACTGCACTAAAAATAAGCAAGAATGCCATACTATATATAGTTCCTTCTAGTTGAGAAGAAATTTTCTTCTTTATCTACCTATTTATTCAGCATTAAGAGATACTGACAAGAAAGAAGTATCTCTAGTTAACAGATGAGCTGTTATCATTTGGATCTGGGATGTTCCTCCAAAGCTCTTGTGTTGAAGGCTTGGTCCCAATGCAGCAAAGACGAGGTAGGGCTTTTGGGAAGTGATTGATCATGAGGACTCTGACCTCATCAGTGGATGGATCCACTGGCAGCTAAATGGACTACTGGGATGGTAGACATTGTAGGCAGGTGGGGGATGGTTGGAAGAAGCAGGTCACAAGAAGTAGGAGGTGTGCTGTTGGGTACTATATCTTGACCCTGAACCCTTCCTCTGTCTCTATTTTATCCATGTTTACTGGTTGCCATAAGCTGAGCAGCTTTCTTCTGCCACATCCTTCCACCTTGATGTTCTACCTCACTTCAGGCCCAAAGAATTGGAGCCAGGTGACCATGAACTGGAACTTCTGAATTCTGAGCCAAATAAACCTTTCCTCCTCCACGTTGTTTTCATCAGGTATTTGTCACAGAGACAAAAAGCAACTAACATAGAAGTCAATTAAGATAAGACGATTTAGGTGTTTCCCAAGATTTAAAAACAAGGATGAAGCCTGAATTTGACCACTGTAAAATTTTGAAATTTATATCCTTTTTTTCAGTCACAAAACAAGGAAATATGAAGTCAAATTCATCAGAATATCACATTTGTATCACCTGCTACTCTAATATAAAGATGGCAATTAAAGCCTTTCTCATACATATACACAGAGGAGGCATCCAGGCAGAAAAACAAAAAGGTACTTCATGGAGAAGGAAAAAACTGTCCAAAAGTATAAGTGAGAGAAATAGTGCATGATGAGAGAAGGATGAAAAATAAAAATCTGAATAGAGTTATAGCCATTAAGGAAATGATTGATATTTCAAAAAGATTCAGACTTCAAAATAAATTTTTAAAAACTTGAGCTGAATTGTTTTATTGTCATACCTAAAGGAAGACAATGCTTATAATATTCAAAATTTCCCAAAGAAAGAAAAAAATGGAATGCCTTCTAGCTAATTTTAAAAGACGAGTACTGTTTTGGCAACAAAGTCTGACAAGGATGGTGTAAGAAAAGAAAATTATGATTGTCTAAATATATTGAGTTTTGATAGACCTTAGAAACTTAAGATTAGAAGGGAATGTTCTTAACTTGACCAGGACTATCTAACCAAAGATGTACCAAAGGTTATTAGTGAAATATAAGAAGCTCACTCTTTCACTCCCTCCATTTCTCTGCTCAAAAGATACCCAAGCAGAAAGGCCTGCTCCCATCACCATGTCTAAAATGGTCCCCCACACACCCTGGATCACCCCAGCCGTCAGCATAAGGTGGGACACAGAATAGGTGTTGACAAGTTTTGGAGTAAAAAGCAGAGAAACTATAAAAATTTCAGCATGAGCAAGATCTCCTATCCCATAGGCCCCCAAAACAGATACATCATTGAGCTGGGTGTATAATATCACCTCTAGACCTTAGCACTTTATTTTTTTTGGGGGGTGTAGTTTATGGGACCTGGAGGTCATGTATCAAAATGAGCCTTATCTCTGTCAAGAAGTTTCTATAGACTTATTTCTTCTTTAAAGTGGTTTACCAAAGGCATTCTCTATACTCACTTATCTGTACAGTTCTCAAATTAGAAACAAATGATCTAAAATATAAAGTCATCTTTAATTATAGTTAAAGATATCCCCATTGTTTATAAATCTTATTAACCCTTTCATACTAATCATCTGTGGCCTCACAGAGCCCTTCAGAAGAGGTAGGACAGGAATCAACTCCACAGATAAAAAGAATGAGCCCACAGAAGGCATATAATTTAGTCAAGGTCAGAGTAAGAATTGGGTCTCTCTAAGACATGGAAGGCTTAAAGCCTTTTAGAAATAACACGTAGCATGAAGCATAGAATCTGGCAGTAGTCAGGTGCAAAGTAACTATCTGCTGAATAAGTAAGACTCAAGGTAACGAAAAATTCTTTCTGATACCATGTGATTACAGAAGAAAATAAATGACCAAGAAATCAACTAATAGCAAACTGTCACAGCTGGGGTCCAAGAAGACAAAGCAAGAGACTCTCCCCTTCCTACTATCACACTTGTTATTTTCACCTGACACTAGCCTTCTGATAGAATACTCGTTCCCAGTTCCTAGATGGGAAAAGGGAGGCCTAGAGGGGAGAAGGGTGGATTCTGACTATTCCATGAAAAGTATCACGACAAGAACTGAAGACTCCTTTTCCAGGACCACAAAGCCATCTGGGCTGTCCACTAATGTGTCTGCTTATTAACCTTTCTCTTTTCTCCTTAGACTTGGCTGATGGGGCAAATGCAGCACAACACATCTATTGTGGGACTTGTTCTGGTCTCACAGTGCCAATGTTCCCATCCTACTTGTACTGATGATGGGTGCCAGCTTGCCCACACCCCCATTAAAAATATTAAAAATAGCTGGTAGGGCAGATGTAGCCCTCAAAGACATCAAAGGGGAAGTTAGGGATAAGTAGACATAAGGAATTCTATGAAGATTAGTTTGCCTTTTGAAATGGGAGCAGCAGAAGTGCTGATGACAACACAACTTCATACAGGATGGCTTTGGTGGGAAAGGACATAGGCAGGATCCCAGGAGTCACTAGCTTCTAGATTCCTTGAATTGGAAATGGGATCAACACTATAGTCTTTTACTAACTCATCACAGTCATGATGAACTACCTAGGATGACAGTGGCAATGACATGAATATTTATTCATAAACTCTCTTAGTTTTAACAAAAATTAGTTTCACAGAATGAAATCTGATATATTTACAGAAAAGGTTCACAGGGTGGGAGTATGGGAAAGTAGAGGCCAGTAAGACTCTAAAGTTATTGCTGAATTTATCTAGTTGAAGACAAAGTTGCCCAGGATATTAACTCCAAAAACAATGCAGCTCAACTCAGACCCTGTACACCACAGACTGTGACAAGACAGCTCAATTGTTCCTCCCTCTCATACTTGCAAATAGAAAATGAACAATAATTGAGAAGCTGAGGTTGCACTTGTCTAGTGTGCATAGTGTGCATGAAGCCCAGGATTCCATCCCCAGAACTACAAGAAAGAGAGAGAGAGAGAGAGAGAGAGAGAGAGAGAAAGAGAAAGAAAGACTAAGCGATATTAGTAAGTCACTAAGAGTAAAAAATCGGATGTTCCCCCTAATCTGTGGGAGCTAGATAGAATGGGACGTAGAAGGGACTTAGAAGGGAAGAAGAAGAAATCTTTAGATGGACAAAGAAGGTGACCTAACTGAGGGAGTTGGGAGGGGAGTGGAGGGAAACACACTATAGCAAATGATGTACATACACAAACCTGTAAGACTCAATCACTATCTGGAGCATGAAAGGGAGGGAAGGGGGAGGGGATAGGGTGGGATTGAAGGGAGGGCTAAATGTGCAATGTGTGCATGTACGATGCTCATACCCTGACATATATCAAAATGTATAATTACAATGCACCAATAAATGAACATAAAAAGCTAAAAATAAAAGAAAGAAGAAAGAAAGAGAAAGAAAGAAGAAAGAAAGGAAGAAAAAGAAAGGAAGGAAGGAAGGAAGGAAGGAAGGAAGGAAGGAAGGAAAGAAGGAAGGAAGGAAGGAAGGAAGGAAGGAAGGAAGAAGGAAGGAAGGAAGAAGGAAGGAAGGAGAAAGGAAGCTGAGGAGAAAAGTCGCACTCAATGAGAAGATGGGTTGAATTAGTTCAGGCTCATGGTTGACAGCAGCTCTGTCCTGCAAACCTAGTTCCAAGGCCTTAGTTCAGCCCCAGATCTGCTTCATTCTATGCCCTGCCACCCAAACTAGTTAAACATCTTAAAAGAAGAAAAAGACTCTAAATGCTAGGACAGAATACACATACTATGTTAAACAACCAAACAAACTGTGCATCAGAAAAAATACTAGGTTATTCAGATTAGGGTCCTCTGTTAAATCAGTGATTTCAGAATCACAACTTTGTACAAGCTTTCAACTATTTGTTCATACCTTGTAACAACAATTGATTTCCAGCTCTTGCTGTCAGCACCTTCAAGCTGTGGACCTCTACTTTCTGCAAACTGTAATCTCTTACCAGTCTCTTCTAGTTGAACTGTCATCTTTTCATTTAATATCTCTAAATTATTCTTGGCTATCCGAAGTTTCTCTGCAGCTTCAGTTTCCTATCATTAAAAGCTAGTTAGTATATTATGACAAAACATAATATTGTTCTCATAGACACAATGTATTAAAAATTATCATTACAAGTTGGAAAACAAAAATTAACCCGGAGTCTAAATGCTGATTAAAATTGCAATAAAAATCCAATGTTTCTTCTCCTCTTAAAACATTAATAATGATCATAGTAATTAGAATGAAAGATCATGTAAATGAGATTGGAGAAATATATTTACAAATATTTTACTCTAGTAAGTACTTAAAATTTGTCATTTTGTTTTTCTGTAATATTTTTAAAATAATGAATAGTTTATCTCTTTACACATTTAAAAGATGTTTTGTTTTGACACACTAATACTTAAAAGACCTGGTTATAAGCATTAACCATAGATTATGTCTACATACAAGGTGTTGTATTACTCTGGCTACATAATCCAGTTACTATTCTAACTAGTTTTAAAAATATTGATTACAATTTTTTCACTAGTACATCCATAAAAATAACAATACCTATCTCCCTGGAGCAAGAAATATATTTCGTCATTTAAATAGAAAAAAATCTTTCTGTTTAACAAAATAATTGCATATACTCCTTAAATGAGTCACTGTTCTAAGTCATGTGCATAAACATTAAGTCACTTAAACTTCACAGCAGCTCTATGAGATAGGTACACTTCCTATTCCAAATTTTATATATGAGAGAATTGAGGAACAGAGAAAGGTTAAGTAGCTTGCCCTAATTCCCATAATTAATAAGTAACAGAGCTAGGAACTGAATCCAGAGTGAGTAGTTTCTACATTACACTGCCTTTAAGCTGATTAACTTTTTATTATCAATGTCCTTCAGTGTGAAAGGATAGAATGATGACAGGTATAAAAACAAAATTGCTAAGTCTCCTAATGTCTATTTTGAATACACACTGTAATCAAGGATCTACTTTCAGTTTGCCAAGTTGTACTGCTTAATTAAAATATTAGAAATTATGATCAGTCATAAAAGTCATACTTTTTTAAGTTCTTTACGAAGTCTTTCATTTTCAGCAACAATTTTCTCTGTGCCTTTGGTCTTGGATTCATAGTGCATGCTCAACTGACGTCCAAGGTGAGCTTTAAGTTTTTCTAATTCAGCCTGGTAATAAAAGAAAACGAAAACTAGATTATCAAAACAAGGAAATCCAAGACAAGATCATCTTCTAAACTCATAAAGCTTAGTTCAAGGTAGTTTCAGAGGTTATATTTGATGTGATTAGAATTAAAGTCTTCCCTTGAATACTGGTCATCTAGAAAGAAGCTTCCAACCTTGGCTACACATTAGATAACTTTAAAAAAGACTATAACCAGGCTGGGCGTGGTGGCGCACGCTTGTAATCCCAGTACTTGGGAGGTGGAGACCGGAGGATCCGGGTTCGCGGCCAGCCTCAGCTACTTAGGCCCTCTGCAACTTCGTGAGACCTGGTTTCAAAATAAAGTATAAAAAATAGGGCCGGGGGTGTAGCACGGAGGTAAAACACCCCTGGGTTCAATCCCCGGTATCACACACAAAAAAAGACTATAACCCCCCTCCCCTACCCCATCCAACACTACATCTATCCTAGGGCCTACTCCAGAATAATCAAATCAGTCGCAAGGATGGGATCTTGAGCATCTGTATGTTTGAAAAGGGACACAAGTAGTTAATCTATGCCAGGAGAGTGAGAACCAATGGTCTTGAAATAATAAGGAAGATCAAATGGAGACATTACATAATTATCTTTACCTTTCTCTTCAATATAAGTTTTTTCTGTTTGTATAAAATATGTATATGTACAGCACCCATTAAACCACTTTACATAGTCTATTTAAAATTTCCCTCAAAAATTAATAAAAATCAAAACAAATTAATTTTAATATTTTAATTTCATAAATTAATTATAATTTATCAATAAAAATTAATTAAAATAAAACTAAGAATTAAAAATTAAAAAATTAACATTCCCATAAAAATGATAACATTAAGAAATTACCTTTAATTTTTCATTTTCCTGCTCAATATTAGCCATTTTTTCACTGGTCATTATTCCTGATGCTTTTTTCAACTGTTCGTTTTCTCTTTGAACTTTTTCAACTACTTTTTTCATTAAACCAATGGTTTTTTCTAGTTCTGGAATTGTCTTTCCACTTCTACCAGACTACAAAACAATATGGCAACTTTTTAAATTTAATCAAATATTTTAAAGAGTATAATATGAAATACCAACAATACAACAGACCCATTAATGCACTCATCATTAATATTTCCAAACATTTGATCCCAAAGCTTGTGTTAATTCAACACATCCTTAAAAAACCTATAAGAACTATAATTCTCACTATACATACAGAAAAACTTTACAGAATTTGATATTTCTATAATCATGTAGTTAATAACTACAGCTTAAGTAGTCTAGCTTTGATGTCTGATACAAATGAATAAAATTAAGTATTCTAATTAGCTAATGTTTTCTCCAATATACCAGAGTTCTCTTTATATGGAATAAAATCACAAAAGAGAAACTGTGTCTTTAAAGAGCTCATGAGTACTAAAATTTTAGCTGCAGCGTAATCTGAAAAAAAAAAACCTCATGTAAAAATATCAACAGAGATGGGTCACCAGTTAATAAACTTAATTGCTTATAATTTCAAATAAAAAGTTTTTTTTTTCTGGTACTGGAGATTGAACCCAGGGGCATTCTACCTCTGAGCTACACCCCCAGCCCTATTTTTTATTCTTTATTTTGAAATAAGGTTTCACTAAGTTGTGGAGGGCCTCACTAAGTAGCTAAGGCTGGCCATGAACCTGCGATCCTCCTGTCTCAGCTTCCCAAGTACTGGGATTACAAGCAGGCGCCACCACGCCCGGCTATAAAAACAGTTTTAACAGTTCAGTAAAATAATGTGCTTACATTTTTACATTACACTCAGCATTCATATTGTACAATGAATAACTCTGAAATGTAAACATTTATATGATTATATAATATATATGATATAAACCTATATATAATTTTACTACTAACCAGAAAAGGTCAAATCAACACACTTTTTTATTTTTAAGTTTTTAAGCTGACAAAACTCTATGTATTTATAGTACATACATAAATTTCCACTTTTGAAACAAACGTTGCTGACCATCAATCAGCAAGATAATTTTTCCTGACTACTTTTCTAATAATAGTCTTAATATTTTCACTGAGCCTATCATATATTCAACATTATTACCTGAACGGGTTTCTGCATTACATCTACGGCACGTACAGTGTGAAATCAAAGGCAACTTAAATCTTTGACCCTGGCCTCCTGAACAACATACTCACCCCTCTAACATGGCCAAGTTTCCGCTCAACTTCTACTTTTGCTTTCTTAAGAAATTCACACATTTCCTTCAAATCTCTTACTTGACTCTAAAAGATAAAATATGTTATAGTCTGACACAACATTTGACACTGAAAAGGAAAGGCAAACAATTCATCTGCACTAATGATCTCTTTGGCTGTAGAGACAAATTAAACAACTGGTTCTCTATACCAACATGGAAGATTTTGAACCAAGATATACGTTTAATTAATGAAAGTGTATTTTTTTTTTTTTTTGCGGTACCGGGGATTGAACGCGGGGGCGTTCTACCTCCGTGCTACGCCCCCGGCCCTATTTTTTTATACTTTATTCTGAAACCGGGTCTCACGAAGTTGTGGGCCTCACTAAGGAGAGAGAGAGAGAGAGAAAGAGAGAGAGAGAGAGAAAGAGAGAGAGAGAGAGAGAGACAGGGGGAGAGAGAGAGAGGGAGAGAGAGAGAGAGAGAGAGAGGGAGAGAGAGAGAGAGAGAGAGAGAGAGAGAGAGAGAGCTGAGGCTGGCCGCGAACCCGGGTCCTCCGGTCTCCACCTCCCAAAGTACTGGGATTACAAGCGTGCGCCACCATGCCCGGCTGAAAGTGTATTTTGTATATGAACTTTCGAGAATATTTCCACATTTAGTATACAATCTAAATTTGGGTTTAGGACTCTGATTTTAATTGTTCCATAATTTAAACATGTAGATCATTACCCCCATGGTTCAGAGAAAAAGAGAACTGAACTTGTAGACCAGAGAAAAGAAAAATTCCCTATGTACAGAATATAGATTTTAAGCACATTTATCAAAATAAAGTAAATTTTCTAAAAGAAACAACTATCATTACATTTTCAAGGGTGACGATTGTTAATGGAACACACCAAGTACCCTCCCACCTCACAGCATATGAACTTGCTATTTCTATTGTCTGAAATTTTTTTGGTATCTATGTGAACAACTTCCTTACCGCTCCCCTAGTTCTTTGTTCACAATCATCTTGTTAAGGAAGCTCTCCCTCAATCAACTATTTTAAATATCACCCCACCTCCACCCTTTACACAATCATGTTTCCTTTCTCTCCTTAGCATTTAACATAAGCTTACATACTGTATACTGACTTGTTTACTCATTTATTATCAGTCTCCCCCACTAGGACACAATTTCATGAGTGTGTGGATTTTTTGACTGATGCATCTTAGAAGAGTGTTTGAGGGAGTTGGGAGGGAAGTACAGGGAAACACACTATATATAGCACATGATGTACATACACAAACCTATAAGACTCAATCACTATCCGGAGCATGAAAGGGAGGGAAGGGAGAGGGAATAGGGTGGGATTGGAGGGAGGGCTAAATGTGCAATGTGTGCATGTATGATGTTCATACCCTGACATATATCAAAATGTATAATTACAATGCACCAATAAATGAACATAAAAAGTTAAAAAAAAGAAGAGTGTTTGATATAAAGTAGGCCCTCAATAAATAACTGTAAAATGAGAAAATGTTTAAAATATAACACTACCATACTTTATAAATATGTACTTCATAAGCTAATATTAGTAAACATAATAACTGAGTGGTGAGGAAGAGTTTCAGCCATTTGATTTCTTAACTATAGTAAAGCACATTAAATTACCTTCAATCTTGGCAAATCTTTGTTTGCTTGCTCAAGCTGAAATTTCAGTTCAATATTTTCAGATGACAACTTCAAATTCTCCTTCTGAAGTTCCTGTTCTTTTTGACAGTGATCATCTGACTCTATCCCAGAAATCTTCAGGAAAATGAAATTGGGAATATTTTTAAAGTTTAATAAATAAGACAAAAAAGACATATTGGATAAGAAAAAACTATGTTGAAAAGGACTTTTTTTCTCAAAGGAATATGAAAACATTTAGAGAGCTCTAGAGAAACCAAAAATAAATTAGAATATTCAACTTGCAGAAGAAAATGTAATGTAGTTTGCTTTAATTAAAATAGAAGGTAAAGGCAAGTATGACTCAAACATTCATACATATAATGCCTTCATACATATTCTAATAATAGTTAAAAACTAATTTATGTTGGTTTTGTTAGTTCAAAATAAAGGTTGTAGCTGGGCATGGTGGCACTCACTTGTAATCCCAGTACTTGGGCAGCTGAGACAGGAGGATTGCAGGTTCACATCCAGCCTCAGCTACTTAGGCCCTATGCAACTTAGTGAGACTCTGCTTCAAAATAAAAAATAAAAATAGTGCTGGGGGTGTAGCTTGGAGGTAGAATGCCCCTGGGTTCTATCTCCAGTACCGCAAAAAAAAAAAAGGTTGTATAATTGTTACACATTAAATTGTGTCCCTCCACTCCCCAAATCATATGTTAAAGTTGTAATTCCCAGTACTTAAGAATGTAACCTTATTTGGAGATAGGGTCTTTATAGAGGTCATTATGTTAAAATGAGGTCACTAGGGTAGACCCTAATCCAGTATGACTGGTATCCTTGTAAAAAGGGGAAGTTTGGACAGAGACATGCACAGAGGAAAGATGATGGGAAGACACAGGGAGAAAATGGCCATCTAATGTTTTTGGCCAGATAAACACATTGATTTCATTTTTATGCACTTAAAAATAGGAGGGAAAAAAACAGAGAGATATACTTACTGATGTCCTAGAATATGCTTCCTTTGAAAGTTGTTTTTCTAAAGCATGAAGTTTTTCTTGAAGGTATCTGTTCTGTAAACGTAAATCTTCTACAACAGCATCTCGAGGAAGAGCTTGGTGAGTCCTATAATTAACAACCACAGTATATTCAAACAATGGAATTTTATTCGCCATAAAGAACAAAATTATGTCATTGCAGGAAAATGGATGGAACTAGAGAATAATATGCTAAGTGAGATTAGCCATTCTCAGAAAGTGAAGGGTTGTATATTTTTTCTCATATGTAGAAGCTACAGAAATATTGAGAAACAAGAGACTTCAGATAAATGAAGAGAGATTCCAGTAAAAGTGGAAGGAGATTTAGAGAGGGAGGTGGGGGGAAGAAGACTTGAAAAGGAAGCAGTTAAAGTAATGCTATGTACACACAAAATTATCAACGTCATCCTCAATAATATGTATGGGAAGGGGGAGAGAATAGGGTGGGATCTGGGGAAAAACACCATGTGACGTTTGCATGTATGTTATTATGATGTTAATTACAATGCACCAATAAAAGAATATAAAAAATAACCACAGACTCTTTACTATGCAAACCTTAACTTTTCTGTTTTACTACAAAGCAGCAAAGTAAAAAATGCAATGCTTTTATTAACATTGTATTAATTGTAAATTTTTCAAAACTTCCAAAATTTACAAAAAAATAAATTGGTACATCATAATTTGTATTGTAAAATAATCCTGTACAGAGGATTCACTTAAGGGCTCCTTTAAACTATCAGTTAAAAGGTGATTCTGATTCCCAGAAATACATTCATATTTTCAAATAACATGTATCAATTTATATGAAGTAAGTAAAATAGTTAAATACCCAGTATTCTAAAAACATATAGTTGCATAATATCCATGTCATTCTTAAAAAGGATATAAAAAGACTCTTAATGGGTCCAGATAATAATCTGTCACTTTGAGTCTAAACATAACCTACCTGGCCTTCCATAATCTGGTACAATCACATCTATGCAACCTGATTGTCCACGAGACTACCTTTATTTAGGCAAATAAATCTACTTTTACACTCATATGAAATATTCACTCTTTCCTCTATATCTCTGCTAGGGCGATGTCCTATTTCTATATGTCCTTCCTCCTTTTATCTGAATTTGACTCATAAAATTCAGTTCTCTGAATCTAGAAAAAAGGCAAGTTAAATTTCTTCTATTGTCTTCTCCAGTTACTTCAGCCCTCACAGATTCACAGTAAAATAAAAAAAAGCCTTTAAAAAAGTACTAGAAGGTTTCAAAACTAAACTGATTTTATTCTTGCAAAAACTGCAAAGTCTAATGATAGAGTTTTGTTTTGAACATATGTTTAGACCCAGAAAAAGAAGAGATAGATTCATTGCTAGAACCAGACAGTAACTTTAAAGACATGTCAAGAAAAAGAATTCCCCTATCATTTTTCCTTCCTTATCAAGGGAAATTCTGAAAGATTAAAAAAACAGTAACTTAGAAGAAAAGAGGATTGAATGTAGGGTAGAAGGTCATGAGAATGTTCATTTAATGGGGTGCATATGTTCACATCACATTCATACCGACACATTAATGGATATCGATACAGAAGGACTAATCTCAAAAGCACAAGAAGCAAAACCAAAGAAGGCAAATGGGATTACATCCAACTCAAAAGCTTCAATGCAGCAAAAGAAATAATCAACAAAATTAAGAGACGACTTACAGAATGGGATAAGATATTTTAAACTATACACTTGACAAGGGATTAATTTCCAGAATCTATAAGGAATTCTAAAAACTCAACAGCAAGCCGGGTGTGGTGGCGCACACTTGTAATCCCAGTACTTGGGAAGCTGAAACTGGAGGAACTGGGTTCACGGCCAGCCTCAGCTACTTAGTGAGGCCTTCTGCAACATAGTGAGACCCTGTTTCAAAATAAAGAATAAAAAATCAGGCTGGGGTGTAGCTCAAAGGTAGAATGCCCCTGGGTTCCATCTCCAGTACCGAAAAAAGAAAAAAAGAAAAACTCAACAGCAACAAAACAAGTTTTAAAATGGGCAATAGGTCTAAATAGACATTTCTCAAAGAAGACATCTAAATGATCAACAAGTATATGAAAAAAATGTTCAACATCACCAATCATTAGGGAAAGGCAAATCAAATCTAAAGTGACACCACTCTTACTCTAGTTAGAATGGCTATTACCAGAAAGACATTAAGAGCTGGTGAGGATGTGAAGAAAGGTCCTTACACACTATTGGAAAGAATATAAATAAGTAATCATTACAGAAAAACAGTGTGGAGGTTATTCAAAAATTTAATAGATCTACCATATGATCCAGAAATCCCACTATGGGGTGTGTATCCAAAGGAAATGAAATCATTATGTAGAAGAGACATCTGCACCCCCATGTTTATTATAGAAATAGTCACAATAGCCAAGAAATAGAAACCATCTACGTGTCATCAAGCGAGGAACGGATAAAAAAAATGGTACACACACACACACACCATAAAATACTATTCAGCCACGAATAATGTCAAATTCTATCATTTGTGATGATATGGATGGAACTGGGGGATGTTGTAGTAAATAAAATAGGCCAGACACAAAAAGACATATACCACACAATCTCACTCATATACGGAATATAAAAAAGTTGATCTCATATTAGTTAAGAGAAGAATGGTGGCTGCAAAAGGCTGGGGAGAACATGGAGAAGAGAGGAATGGGGAAAGGTTGGTCAAGGAGTACTAAGTTACAGTCAGATAGGAGAAATAAATTCTGGTGTTCTATTACATAGTAGTAGATAACAGTAATGTACTATGTATCGCAGAAAAACCAAAAGAAAATATTTTCAATGTTTTCACCACAAAGAAATGATAAATGTTTGAGGAGAGATATGCTTGCTCTGATTTCAACATTACACAATGCATATATACACTGAAACATTACATGGTATCCCATTAATATTTACAATTTTGTCAATTAAAAATGATTATAAAATTTTAAAAAGAAGCACTAACGGTAATTTTTAAAGATTAAGGGAAAAAAGCATGATAAATGTATGAAGGATAAACATCCTTATATCCAAATTTTATAGGTAGGTTCCAGACCTTGACAATGATCATTAAGATTGTCACAGATTATTTGTAAGCACTTAGCAAAGAAAATAACAAATTATGTATAACCAACCTAAATCCATCTTGGAAGAAATAAGTGAAAAAATTATAGTTTTAGTTGTTGTTAGGACATAATTTTATCTTACCTTTCATGACGACTATATCAAAGACATAGCTTGAACAGATAACAAAATAAAACAATTCTCAAAGGCTCTCTTAGAAAATGAGATGATGCATGGGTTGGAGAGGTGGTTTCAGGTACAATGTAGTAAACACAATCTTGTCATTCTCAAACATAAGGCCTAACTATCTGAGGACTTTGAAAAATAAATAGTAGAAAGCAGATTGAGACACAATACCAGAATTTAAGTATCAGCCAATAGGCAATGAACTGAACTTTTCTTCTGTTATTACCTGGCCTGAACATATTATTTGAAACCTGTAGGTGGTGTTGGCACTAAGGAGGGGAGCTCCAGAAACCTTCTAGTTCTAACTCAAGTAAGAAAGGGAACTTCTAAGACTCAGAGTACTAAAACACTTCATTATTTTTTTCTTCTCTATGTAGTCTCATGATTGAACCCTCACGCAATCACATGGTGGTGGTGGCAAAGGCTGCAATGGAAACTCACAATAGCTAGAATTTTTAAGGAGGGGAATCTTTTCTAGTTGGTAGAGTTGTAATATCAAGGTGACAGGGCCCCTCTTTCTGCCCTCCTGTTTGCCTGGTTACAGTCATGCTCAACTGCTGAAGTGTACACCATAACAGGCTGAACTAAAAGTGCTAGATTTCTGTCCAAAGTACCAAAATGAGGGCCCTAGAGAAATAGGAAGAATCACCAAGATAGCAGAGAAGGAAGAGCTTAAGAAAGGGACCCTACAAAGTTGTTTATAAACTCTGGACTCACTCTTGAGCTGCACATGTGTGGATCTCATCCTAATCAGAATACCAAAGATTCTGAGAACTTAACAGAACACAGCAGGATAGGTCTGAGTAACACTGCAGAAACTTTGAAAGCAGAACTGATAGTTGAACTATAGCTCACAGAAAAAGGCTGGAATTCAAGGCCTGAAGCTAACCAGAGGGATTATATGCTAGAACAAAAAATATCTACATTTCCCACGGGATTTAAACAAGACCCAGAGGTTCAAAGCCTAATGTTTAAAGGTTAAGAATACAATCTAAAATGAGATGTACAAAGAATATGTACATAGAATACAAAGAATCAGGAATATGTCAACTCACATGGGAAAAGACTTAACACAACCCAAACTTGAAATGACACACATTTGTTATTTCTCTATTTATGGGTAAGTTTTTCATCATGATAGGTACAGCTTACCTCATATGCAGTATGTCATTTTCTAAGTCAAGATTTCTCTTTTTTAATTCTTCTAACTCTTTTTCTGACTCCAATGCTCGCACTCCCATAACCTGATCAACAGTCATGCCGGTTGTTTTTAGTTTCCTCTGCAAAGTAAGTTTCTCTTTATCAGCTCTGTGGAGTTTAATGTAGAATCATGAAAATGTACCATGTACTGTTTCTCTTGTTCAGTTTATTAAACTGCAGCCTACTCATTATCAGACCAACATAGAGCAACTGTACCATTCTGCAATTGTATGAACTTAACTTCAAATCTATAGGAAACTCCATTTATAACTGTTAAAATATACTTAAAGCACATTTTAAAGAATATGAAAATTAAATCATAGATAATAGTTTCAACTAGAAAATTTCTCACATTATCATATAATTTCCAGATCAGTACATTTTATAGATAATTAGTTTTACAATGAAATTTAAACTTACTTGGCAAAAAGATCCTTCAAAGTATTCAACTGCTTTGTTACAGTATAGACTTCTCTCTCTTTCTCTTTTAACTTGTTTCGAATTCCCTCTATTTTGGTTTGCCATTTTTTACCTTCTTCCCACCTAATTAACTCTTCTTTAGCACTCTGGAAATAACAAATATGTTAGAAATTTACCAATATTATTTTAACTTTATTTAAGATTTATCAATTACAATCTACCTAGAAAATAGTAAGCCAATACTTCCAAGACAATGTGTAAATAGGTTCATTTTGCTATGTAATTGCTAGAATCTTTAAGGTACACCAAGCTATTAGCAAAAATGACCTTTAGTCTAAACAAGCTTCATTCTATCAGTTGACAGATAAAATTCTGGGACACAGTTTTGACTAATGCTAACAACCCTTAAGGAGTCTTTAAATGATTCTAATACAAATGATCATGACTAAAGTAAGCTTCTAATAAAGAATTTTATGTGCAAATGACCAAACCGATCTTCTCACCCCATGACAATCTCCTGGCATCACAATCCATTCATCTACAATGCACATTCCTTCACTCATTTGACATCTATTTATTTAGTCATAACCACATGCCAGCTGCTACTCTAAATGCTAGGAATAGAAGCAATGAATAAACCATGTGAAAAATTATATTTTCATGAATGTTACAAACTAGTTTATGTTGGCTGGTTGAGTAGATTAGGGGGAGCAGAATATACATATACACATAAACACAAAACAAATTTAGATATATTGGGTAGTAAGTAAACTGGTGGTAAGGGTCTTGAAAAAAAGGAAGGCAAACTAAGGAATTTCAGGTGTAGAGAAGTGAGCTGGTGATGGTCACAGTAGTGTCATTGCTCGTTATAACTGTGATAAAGGAGCCAAAGAAAGCCTACATAAAATAGAAGAGTCCCACGTGTTGAACAACTTTCAAATATCCTACTGGATATTTACATAGTTAAAAATTCTGCTCACAATTGTCTGAGCTAAGAATTTGTCTCCATTTTATACATTAACACCAAGAAATTTTTATTTTACCATACACTGAATTTTCGGAATACAATGGGCTTTATAAAAAGAAAGGCTGTACAGACATCATTTTGCTGAGAATTATACCAATTATTGGTTATCATTTTGGAAACCAAATTATGAGTGGCGATGCCTTCATGAGATATGAATTATCAATAAAACATATTTGTGTTGGTCTACATTTGTATCTTAGAATTTACATTAATGCTATGGAAAGGTGCAACCACATTAACGACTTCATTATATTTTTTAGCATAGTCATGCCAGACTATGTTAACAAGTGAATAATATATTAACATACTTATTATTTTATGTTATTTTCCATTAATGTTTCCTATATATTTCATTTAGAATATTTAAAATAATATTCTTGAAATTATATAAGTAGGTAGTTTATATTAACCATGAATTTTATTTGGCATACTAAAGGAGACATTATGAAACATTATATTTACAATAAAAGGTAATGTTGGGCTAAAAAGAATTGCGAACCATGGTTTTAAGTCAAATTCCCAACTAAGATTAGTTGACTTTTCAAAACTATCTTCTTCAGTATTGGAGAAGTATGCTTCCAATACTAATTTTTTACCTCATTTTTTTTTTAGTTCAGCTAAAAGTATCCTTTATAAGATGTAAAAACTTCAGTAAATGGTTGATAATTTCTTTTTTCTGAAATACATATAAGGAAGTATCTGTACTCATAGAAATGTAAATACTAGTTGGGAGCATAAGGTATGAAAGTAAATAATTCTGCAGCATGGAATGGACTGCTTTGTTGGGATTGAGCAATTCAATCTCTTTTGACATTACCCTCAAAAAGAAGACTGAGGAAAGCAAGGCTGAAGGGATTTAAGAATAAGTAGAAAAACAAAGCGAATGACATCTAAGGTCTGTTCTAGACTGAGGAAGAACAACAGAGAAAAGAGGAGGGGGAAAGAAGTTCTCTTTTCAAAATATTTTCTGTACCAAAAACCTCTAATGCACAGATTTCAGAACAGTATTATGGCATATTTAAATTTTCATTCATTCAACAAATACTGAGCATCTACTATGTGCTGGCAATGTAACAATGAGTAAAACAGGCAAATGTTCTGCTATCAAAACTTACAGTTAAGCAAGGAAAAAACAAAAAATGAACACAGGTGAGTAAAATCTAGAAGGTTCAGAAAGTAATAAATGCTTTGGAGAGAGGTATGCTAGGCATAGGGGTAGATTTTGTTACCTTACATAGGCCGGCAATATTGTTTATAGACAAAAACATGTTGAAATTTCCAAACACTCAATATGGAAGCATTCTTTTGAGTATAAATTAGAAATGTCCAAGAACTACAGAATCTGAAGATGTATTTTCATTAGGTTCCTGGATATATTTGTTAATACTGGTACTGTCATCTGTGTTTTCTTTTTCTAGCTAGTAATAATATATTATACTTATATGGACTTGATATCTTTTTTTTTTGCGGTACCGGGGATTGAACCCAGGGGCGTTCTACCTCAGTGCTACACCTCCGGCCCCATTTTTTTATGTTTTAGTTTGAAACCGGGTCTCACAAAGTTGCGGAGGGTCTCACTAGGTAGGGAGAGAGAGAGAGAGAGAGAGAGAGAGAGAGCGAGCGACAGCTGAGGCTGGCCGCGAACCGGGATCCTCCGGTCTCCGCCTCCCAAAGTACTGGGATTACAAGCGTGCGCCACCACGCCCGGCTTGGACTTGATATCTTATAAAAGACTTTTACATATTATTTCATTTGATTGTCAAAATAATCTTAAGAAAGTGGCAATGCACATGGTATTATTTGCATTTAAAGGAGGAATGAACTGAAGCAGATAGGTTAGGAATTTCTGAAAAGCCAGGCTACTGGGGTATTCTGACAGGAATTAGGTTATAAACTAATATCCAAAGTTAGACCTATCTCCAAATACATAGGCAATAAAGACAGCAATCCAGAGGAGTAAGGACATTTCGGTCTTGCAATTTTCACCAACAAAGCTTCTGAGAGAAAGTATGTCATGGCCCCTCACATACAAATAAATCATTTCTGGCCGGGCGTGGTGGCACAAGCTTGTAACCCCAGTACTTGGGAGGCTGAGAGCGGAGGATCTAGGTTCGTGGCCAGCCTCAGCTACTTAGTGAGGCCCTCTGCCACTTAGTGAGACACTGTTTCAAAATAAAGAATAAAAAAAATTAGGGCTGGGGGTGTAGCTCGGAGGTAGAATGCCCCTAGGTTTGATCCCCAGTACTGCCAATAAATAAATAAATAAATAAATAAATAAATAAATAATTTCCATCAAAATTACACTGACACTGATAAATTTTCATAGGGAAAATATTTTTTGCTACATACTCTATGAAGTCATTTTAATTCCATAGTTTCCCTTTTCTTTTTGCCGTACTGGGGATGGAACCCAGGGGCATTCTACCTTCAAGCTACACCCCCAGGCCTATTTTTTGTTCTTAATTTTGAAACCGGGTTTCACTAAGTTGTGGAGGGCCTCACTAAGTAGCTGAGGCTGGCTGCGAACCTGGATCCTCCAGTCTCAGCCTCCCAAGTACTGGGATTACAAGTGTGCGCCACCATGCCTGGCTCCATAGTTTTTCTTCAGTGTCAATATAGCCACTTCATTTTATTTTCTATTTTCATGTCATTAAAATCATTTTATAGATATGAATATTTTCTGAATAAATTTTATAATACAAATTTTTCCTAACCATAGCTTCTCCATAGTGATTTTCTTCAGGGGCAAATATTAATCCTAAAACCAGCATTTCACAGGGTAACTTCTGGTGTGTGTGTGTGTGTGTGTGTGTGTGTGTGTGTGTGTGTGCAAATATTAATTCTAAAACCAGTATTTCACAGGGTAACTTCTGGTTGGTGTGTGTGTGTGTGTGTGTGTGTGTGTGTGTGTGTGTGTGTGTGTGTGTGTTGGGGCTCGCACCCAGGGCCTGGCATATGCCAAACAAGCACTCTACCACTGAGCTATGTCCCAAACCCTGATATTTTCAACACACTAACATATTCAATATATTCCAGCTTACCATTCATAACAAATTTAATTACATGCATTTTAGCCAATTTACTTTTTGCTTGGTTTATTCTATCAGTGATTCTTATAACAAAACAATTTATTGGTTAAGCCATATGAAACTTTTAATTTATTTCACTTTATAGAATCATTCTATGAGCAGATTGGTTACAAATTATTACTGCTAATACTGAATATACTCCAAATCACTTTGATTACCCTAAAATAAAAGCTCAGTCTACTGAAGAACAGAAAGGACACATTTGGGTCAAAATAGAGGTTTCAAATGTTCAGCTTTGTCCCAAAGGTCAAAAGTATCTACTTACATAATGATTGTTTGGGGGAGACAATGATAAATACAGCTGGGTATGTAAGCTACGAAGAACTTTGTAGGTGCTTCAATGTCAGGAAGATGACATGGAGATGAGGTAATAATTTCTAAATAAGTTACATTAGAGGTGCCTCCTCAAGTAGCCAGTAAATTCCTAAAGGGTGAAGCCTGTCTACCTACCCAATACCACTTACAATATGTGTTAGGCCTGCAAATTACTATATTATCTGTTGATTATCTACATATTTAAGTCTATCACTACTTTAAACATACTTATCAGAACACTTTTTTACGTACCTTTTCTTTCACGGGTTTTATGTCTACCTCATCCACTTTTTTTTCCAGTTGGCTTTCTAGTTTTTTAACTTTCTTCTGAAGTTCTTCAATTAAACTTTGTTTATTATCTATCTGAGGTTTGCTCTGAAAAAATAAGATGCAACTTTACATTCTTCAAAATAAATGTAAAAAAATACACAATAAATATTCCAATTATAGAAATTTTCTGAGGTTATCACTAACTATACTTTCTAAATTTTTCTCTTAATATATAACATGGTAGCTGCTTCTGTATTTTATAAAATATGCTACTCTAGAACTATAAGAGATAAGTAAAGGAACTAGTTATATTTATCAAAATAATCTGAAAGCAAGTTTTAGCAAATACTGCAATAAAATTAAAAAGAAAGTATATACTACTCACATATTGAAAATCAAAGACATTCTCAGAACTAAATATAAAATTACCTGTAACCCACTGGTTAGTCTTTTAATTTGCCTTTTGAGTTCATCATTCTCTTGATCAATTCCATCTTTCTCTCTAAGTATTTTATTATAGGCTTTTTGGTTTTTTTGTAGTTCATTGTTTAAATCATTCAAATTATCACTTAATGAGTTTTCTCTATTTTTACTTGTTTTAAGTGCTTCTTTCAATTTTAGAAGATTTTCATTTAAATCTTCAATTTGTAACTAGAGATAAAGAAAGGTCTTATTCATGAATATTCATCAAATATCAGTGATAAAAGCAATACAAAAATGGTACCATTAATATTTAATAAAAAGAAAAACTAAAATTTTAAGTATAACACACAAGGAAAAAAACTCACAACTACATATATTTCCCCATGTTCACGCTAAATGAACCATGTTTACTTTGAGAAAAAATAATATCAAAAACCAGTCTCAAGTAATTAATGTTCAACAAAGACCAGAAACAAAATTTTATCAATTAAACAAATGTTTTGTTATGGCTGGATTAAAGAAACCAGTAACTATCAATTTGCAAGGCAATGCTTTAAATACTATGAAGCAAAAGAGTAAGATTAAAAAAAAATCTCTGACTTCAAGTACTTTCTAATTTACTTTGTAAAGACAAGACATTAAAGGATAATCTGCAATTCTCCACAGTAGTAGTGACTGAAACATGATACTATTTGTCCCTTAATGGTTTTTTGGTATTGGGAGTTGAATCCTGGGGCATTCTACTTCCAAGCTACATCCCCAGCCCTTCTTATTTTTTTTTTTTTTGTGGTACTGGGGATTGAACCCAGGGGCATTCTACCTCCAAGCTACACCCCCGGCCCTATTTTTTTTATACTTTATTTTGAAACCGGGTCTCACGAAGTTGCGGAGGGCCTCACTAAGTAGCTGAGGCTGGCCGCGAACCCGGAGTCTCTGCCTCCCAAGTACTGTGATTACAGGCATGTGTCACCACGCCCGGTTCTTATTTTTTAATATTTTGAAACAGGATCTAAGTTGCTGAGTGTCTTGCTAAGTTGCTGAGGCTGGCCTTGAATTTGCAATTCTCCTGTCTCAGCCTTCAAAGTACTGGAATTACAGGTGTGCGCCACCACTCCCAGCTGCCTTGTAATGGCCAAATAGTGTTGTTACTAATACTAATAAAAATAGCATTACAGTCAGGTGTGGTGGCACACAACTGTTAATTCCAGTATTTGGGAAGCTGAGACAGGAGGATCACAAGTTTGAAGTTAGCCTCAGCAACTTACCGAAGCCCTCAGCAACTTAGTGAGACCCTGTTTCAAAATAAAAAAATAAAATAGAGCTGGGGATGTAGTTCAGATGTAGAACAACTCTGAATTCAATCCCCAGTACAAAAAAAAAAAATAGCATCAAAGAAAAACATAAACTGTCCTGGAGAAGTCAGAAAAGGCTTACAAGAACTTGAATATGAAGAACTGAGACCAGATGACACTTCAGGCAAAAAAGAAAAGTATTTAAAAAGATACCAACAAAGGACTATTCTTTCTTATCCATTTATTTTTTAATCAATTTTCACTATCAACTATGATTATAATCTTGAAAAATATAAGAGATTATTTAAAATTTGGGATATTTAAAATTCAGTCCCTCCACAATTAAATGGTAGTGAAGGGCTTATACAAAAACAAAAAACCCAAGAGTAAATCAAAATTACAAACAAAATAAATGTTTTTTTATTTTACTCAGAATATACTATATGAAACTTTCTTTTTTTTAACTTTTTATGTTCATTTATTGGTGCATTGTAAATTGTAATTATACATTTTGATATATGTCAGGGTATCAACTTCATACATGCACACATTGCACATTTAGCCCTCCCTCCAATCCCACCCTATTCCCTCCCCCTTCCCTCCCTTTCGTGCTCCAGATAGTGATTGAGTCTTATAGGTTTGTGTATGTACATCATGTGCTATAGTGTGTTTCCCTCCACTCCCCTCCCAACTCCCTCAGTTAGGTCACCTTCTTTGTCCATCTAAAGATTTCTTCTTCTTCCCTTCTAAGTCCCTTCTACGTCCCATTCTATCTAGCTCCCACAGATTAGGGGGAACATCCGATTTT
>PVJS01008438.1:0-53122 GCA_004027185.1 Glis glis
ATAACTAATTATTAAACTTTTATCATATTAATTAATTTTATATTAGTAATAATGACACTATTACTATAAATCACCAAGTAAGTTTTTTGGCAGGAACCCTCTATTTAATATATTTCTACCAAGTCAATTTTATTTTAATTTCGTAGTTAGGTACTCCACTTCTGGGCTTCGCTAATATAACAAAGCTATCATCTCATCTATGATGGTCTTGATGAGCTCTAGACCAGAGACATCATAGAAATGGAAAGCAAGCCATTGACTATAAAGTCTTCTGGTGTGTTAGGAAACTGACTATTAGCTATATTTTAATCCTGTCACTGATTACCTGACATGGAAACTATTTACTTTCCCTGTGTCTCGATTTGCTCAACTGGAAAAGTAGGGAATTTTTCTTCCTTAAATTTCAACATTGATGGAAAAATAGACTTAAAAGAACTGCATTTGAAATTGACAAAACCCAGATCACTATTATTTTTATTATTTTAGATACTTATAAGAATATGGCTATTGTCTAATGAGAAAATAAATCTTTCATATTGCTTTCCTACCCCAAATCTTTTCTCATAATAGATGTGGAGAAAAAAAATGTGACCTCAGAGTTCTAGGTAATGACTTGAAATTTATTCTCTTATAGAAATACTACCATAATTTATAGTGATCTATCAGAAATTCCTAATCTATATGAACTCCTAGTGAAAACTAATAATTTACCACCTACATTTGATAAAGTTTTTCTTGATTCTGTTTTTGGGGTATATGTTTGAAATGTGGCATAGTAAAAATCTTGAGGTATAGAGAATTCAGATGTAATAATAATTTTGTCACATATAGTAACCAGTTCAACAATTTTCATTGAGAGCCAGATACTCCTATATGTTGTGGAAGATACTGTGATGAGTAGGGTTAAGACATATTGATGTTAAATTAATATAGGAAGTGTTAAAAAGTGAAATGGACTGAATCATTAATTCTCCTAGAAGTTATTGAGGAAGATTGTATTTGAAGGAATACAAATTTGAGTCTTGAATTTGTGTTGGGTTTTTAAAAGGAAAGGAACAATGAAAAAAGTGTTTTCTAATTATATATTATGAAACTGTATAGAAAACTACAGACACTAAATATATTATGTATGTATATTTAGATTTTTGTTACATAGATATATATACAGAGGAATGAGTATAAACATATACATATAAATGAATGAAAATAAATAGCATGCTCTTGGAATCATGAGAAATTCAATGTGTCTGGAAATTCAGCAGGTTTTTATCAAGAAAAGTCATGGGAGATAGACTAGAAAGGTGAGCTTAAGGGGAAGATGGTTGGAAATATTATGAGACCCTGTTTCAAAATAAAAAATAAAATAGGGCTGGGGGTGTATCTCAGTAGTAAAATGCTCCTGGGTTCAATCCCAGTACCACAAAAAAAAAAAAAGGAAAAGAAAAAGAAGATTCTGCTATAGGATGTCTGAGGTGTGCCCGAGAGTGTGCATTTTGGTATGACCGTAGACCACACTTCAGTTCAGAGTCTAGAGCACCTTGTTGAGGCATGTTGTGTCACATCTTCCGTAGACATGGAGAAACAAGGGATTAGCTGAGGATATTAGTTGACTGCTCAGGAAACAAGATCAGAGGTGAAAATGGGAACTGAGTGAGCTTGCAAACATATCCAATGTTAAGAAAAAATTCTGGGTAAAATTCGTTCAAAAACAGTACTGTCAAGCCATTATTCCAGAAGGTTTAACCCACATGGGTTCCTATCACTCTATTCACAGGTCAATGGGAATGTATTTTTCACACGTGTGTCTTAACTTATCAGTAAATGTCAACCTATAACTTTGAAACATAAGAACAAAGGGAGAAAGTATCCTAAATGGGGATTACCTCATCCACGTTTTACCCATTTTCAAAGAAATGTGCTTTTGTGGTTTTAACGAATGTAGTAGTTGAAGGAAACCAATTTAGCTACCTCCTTTTACCAGTGATAGCAGTCAGATCATTCTGTATCTAATTCTTAGATATAGAAGACTATTTCATGTGTGCTGATAAAATAACATTTGAATTTGGCATATTAAAGAGTAGGCCCTCTTTAGGCATATATATTTTATAGAATAGATGGATTTGCAGCTTCAAGGAAGTTAATGTGTAAGAAAGCATCTAGCATCTGGTATATACTAAAAAAACGTCACATTCTTTATCAGTCCTTATGATCTCACTATGAAAAGGTTGATAGGTTAGCTTCTTTTTAAAAATACATTATTGGTTTTTATAATACCCTAAAATTCTTAAGAACCACTTACCCTATTTTTTCTCATTATCCCTGAAAGATCAAGGGTGGTAATGAATGTGAAAAGAATCACAGTGTCCTCTCACTTTCTGAGAATGTTTCTAAGCTCGTCATATAGCTCAGATAGTCTGAGGCAACCCCAACCTATAGTCTGCTGTTTCTCTGTTCACTGAAGTACACTTTTATATATGACCTATGTTTCATGTTTTGGCTCACAAAAAAATATGATATCCTTACATAGAACTACTTTGATGGGATATGAAGAAAATCTAACTCCAATATCTATCACCCTATTAATTTTATCCGGATTGACCTGACATTTGGCTTATCTAGTTGAACTGTATGTCTTCCCTGAAGCTGCATGCTGAAGAGGGCCATGGACCCAAATACTGAAGAACTATGAAGCCAGGGTAAAGAAATAACTCTACCCTGCTAGAGCCTCCAGAGTGTATGGATTTTGTTAATTCAACAACCTACATGTATTTTTAAGGAGGGAATGGAAATGGGGAGACATAACAGAGAGTGGCTACCTTGATTGAGATCTATGGTGTCAATAGTCCTCAGATAATTCTTTAGCATGGAAATGAAAGCCATTGATTTTTACAATTAAAAAAATCATTCATGTGATGTTGAGAAAACTGGATAACCATATGTAGAAGAATGAAATTAGACCCCTGTCTCTCACCCTGCACAAAAGTCAACTCACGATGGACCAAAGGCCTATAAATTATACCAGAACTTTTGCAACTACTAGAAGAAACACAAGAACAACTCTCCAGCTAATAGGCACTGGTGGTAACTTCCTCAACAAGACCTCTAAAGTTCAAGAAATAAAATAATCAATAAATGGGATGCCATAAAATTAAAAGTTTCTGTGCAGTAAAGGATATAACCAAGAATCTAAAGAAAGAGCATACTGAATGGGAAAAAAAAATCTTTGCCAGCTATGCTCCTCTGATAAGGACTAATATCTAGAATATATAAAGAACTTAAAACACTTAACACCAAAAAAACCCCAATTAAAAATGGACTATTGAACTGAATAGACACTTCACAAAAGAAGAAATACAAGTGGGCAACAAATATATGAAAAAAGTGTTCGATATCATTAGCAATCAGGGAAATGAAAATCAAAACTACCCTGAGATTCCATCTAACTTCAATTGGGATGGCAGTCATTAAGAATACAAACCATAAATGTTGGTAGAGATGTGGGTAAATATAACTCTTATACACTGTTGGTGAGATTACAAATTAGTATGATAACTATGGAGATCAATGTGGAGGTTTCTCAAAAGACTAGGAATGGAGACACCATATGAGCCAGTTATACCACTCCTTGGTATCTTTCCAAAATGATTATAGTTAGAATACTACAGTGATACATGCATTCCTATGTTTATAGTAGCGTAATTCACAATAACCAAATTATGGAACCAATCTAGGTGTCAGTCAACAGATGAATGGATAAAGAAAATGTGGTATTTACACCCAATGTAATTTTACTCAGTAATACATAAAGAAGATCAAAATTATGTCATTTGTATGGAAATGGATGAAACTAGAGAATATTATGCTAAGTAAGAACAGTCAGTCTCCGAAAGTCAAGGGTTGTATGTTTTCTTTCATATGTGGAAGCTAGAATAACTTCAGTCAAATAAGGAGAAACCCCAGTAGAATAGTGGAAGAGGTTGGTGGAGGGAAGTGGAAGGGGAAAAATAAGAATTAAGGAAGAGAACAGTTCAAATTAGGTTATGTCCATACATGAAGTTATCACTACCAATCTAACTAACGTGTATGCGGAGGGAGGGGGAATGGGATGAACTATGAAGAAAGATACACCAAGTGAAGTGTGCATGTATATTTGTATCACTTTGAATCTCACTATTATATATAATCACAATGCACCAATAAAAGGATTAAAAATCAGTCAAGCTATGTAAAACTATCTGTATTTCAGTTTTGGGGTTTCTGGGTTTTTTTGGTGGTGGTGGTACTGGGGATTGAACCCCTATTTTATTTTTTACTTTGAAACAGGATCTTGCTAAGTTTCAGAGGGCCTCACTAAGTTGCTGAGGCTGGCCACGAACTTGTAATCCTCCTGTCTCAGCCTCCCAAGTACTGGTATTACAAGTGTATGTCACCACTCCTGGCTGAGAAGATAAATTTTTTAATTTTTAGAATTTTTAAATTATAAAAGAAAGATTACTCATAATTCCATGACCTAAAAACAATATTGTTTGTACTTTAAAGTATGTATGTATTTTGAGTCTTTTTAAATTTATATACATTAATTTTCTTTTTTGTTGTTTGTTTTGTTTTAGTGCTGGAGATTGAACCCAGGGGCATTCTACCTCTGGGATACATCCCCAGCCCTTTTTATTTTAAAACAGGCTCTCTCTAAATTGCTGAGGGTCTCACTAAATTGCTGAGGGTGGCCTTGAAACTGCAATCCTCCTGTCTCAGCCTCTCAAGTACCGGGATTACAAAGGTGTTCCATCACACCCAGCTATTAATCTTCTTTAAAAATGATTTAATAGTGTATATATTAGTTGGCGATTTTACATTGTTACCTAACACTGTATCTTCACTATATTTCAGTGTATAATATCACTTTACTGCATTGTTGGGTTGATAGCATACAGTATTCTGCCATATGGAGATTATACAACTTTATACATACAACTCCATACATACAATTCCAACTTTCATGTTTGTTTATTTTTCTTTATTTTATTTTAAATGTTTTTAAGTCAAAGATCTCTATAGACACATCTTTGGGAAATTTTTAAATTATTTCCTTAAGATAAATTTCTAAAAGTATACATCTAAGATCAGAGAGCATATATATTTTCCACTTTTAAAAATGTATTGTGGAATCCTTCTGTAGAAAATGTGCATCAATTTACATTCAACCTAAAAGTTTTCATTCAAGAGCTTGTTTCTCCATTTCTTCATTGATTAATAGATATTAGCATTCTTTTTGCTTTTTATTAACCTAAGTTTTATAATAATGCGCTGCATTTATTATGGAATTTTACTATCAACTCGAATATTTTTTCATGTGCATTGTCTTTTTATATTTCTTTGTAAATTTATACTTAATATATTTCCAGTTTTTCATTGGAATCAGTCTTTTGCTTACTAAGCTGTAAGTGTCCCTCATGTATTGGCTAGTTTAGACACTAACCCTGCAAATATATTTTCTCAGTTTGATATTTTCTTTTTAAAATTGTCTAAGGGTATTTAGCAAACAGCTTTTCTTATTACTTTTATAGTCTGTAACCAAATAATGAGGTATTGAAAATAAGTTTTCAGGAAAATTAATCTAGCAGTATTCTTGTTTAAAAGAGGAAAATTCACTTAGGACATTATTCCGACAATAATTGGACCGGAAGTCAGAGATGGAAGCAGAAGCCAGACATGGAAATAGAGCAGAGTGAATACTCTGAAGCCAAAGATCAGAAGCCAGAGATGGAAACACAGTGTAGTGAATAAATGTCAGCTATCTTTCAAGGAAGAGTTGTGAGAGTGGTTTAATGGAAGGTCTAAAGAGATGAGAAAGTCACAGGTGATCCCAAAGCTAGGGACTGAGAAGAATGTGCCAATGCTAGAAGTACGTTTACGAGTTTTTTGGTGATACTTTACATATCTGAATACTGAAGAGTTATTTAATAATGATTTTTTTCTACCACATCTTTGTTAAGAATTTTTTTCCTTTTTGGTACTGGAGATTGAACCCAGGGGCATTCTACCTCTGAGCTACAGCCCCCAGGCCTATTTTTATTTTAAAATAGGGTCTCACTAAGTTGCTAAGGGCCTCACTAAGTTGCTTAGGCCTCGAACCTGCAATCCACCTGTCTCATCTTCCCAAGTACCAGGATTACAGGCATGTGCTACCACACCCAGCCTTTGATAAAAATTTTGAAATAACAAAATTCATGGCTTGTTTGATTTCATTATTTAAGCAATATTTGTGCTGTCAGCTAGAGGCTACCGGGTAATGAGGATTTTCTAATCTTTCCTATAATTTCCTACTAGGGTTGTGTCATTCCTCTTGTCCCAAGTTGATTGAAAGTCATAGGTGAGTGGCTACAGTTGTTTGCTGTGACATGAGATCCCAATGGCCCAATCTGCTTCTGTCCCTGCCCCTGTGTGTTAGCGGCAACATTCACTACCATCTCTAAGCCCAAGTGTAGTGCATATATAGAATCATGCGCAATGGTAAATGGCTTGGCTAATCAGGGTCTGAAAGAGAAATGTTGAAAGATTAGGCGCAAGGAAATGTGAGATGGAGTCATGTGGATGGATGTAGGAGAATGGTCACATATTATGGAAATATGTGGCTTCATATTGAATGTTAATGCCCACCAACATCTTCCAGCATAGAAGAGGCAATATCCAGCCAGGTAAACAAAACTTAATTGGCCAGGTGATACAACCAGCCTCTGTTGTCAACCACCTCCATGTTGACACGATGGACACATAAAAGAAACATCCATCATAATAGAGATGGAGGTTGTACATGGACCAACAGCTTTGGCTTCTATTTGTCAAAGGCCTGAACTACTCAGACTGTCAGCAACAGAGATCATTGCTGACCCTGCATACAGTACTATACCTGGAGACCAACTGGCCACTTGGTGGCCTGCTGAATACATTCCATCTTTTCAATTTGGAAAGGACTGTGACTTACTTTGCTAAGAATAAACACATTACCACATTACACATTATGGGTTTGTATTTTGTGCCCACTCTCCTAGGGCCTATAAAGCATAAGAGCCATCACTATAAGTTTCCACATAATATTATATCAGACCAAAGGAACTGTTCAATGGCCCATTACACATGAACCACACCTTATGCTACATACTACCATTTTGAAGCTGATAGCCCAACAGGTCTAGTAAATGCTCAACTAAAGACAAATAATCTAAATGTCCATCACTCACTAACGAATGGATTTTTAAAATGTGGTTTAATCTGGGGATGGTGATGCATGCCTGTAATTCCAGTACTTGGAAGGCTGTGACCGGAGGATTGCAGATTCAAGGCCAGCACACAGTAACTTAGCAAAACCCTGTTTCAAAAAATTAAAAAATGGTTGGGGGTGTAGCTCAGTGGTAGAATGCCCCTGAATTCAATCCTTAGTACCACATAAAAAAGATAAAATATGTGGCTTATATACATAATGGGGATACTATTTCGCCATTAAAAGGATGAAATCCTGTCATTTGAGACAACATGGATGGAACTAAAGGTCATTATATTCAGTGAAATAAGCCAGGCACAAAAAGACAAGTACTACATGATCTCACTCATATATAAAATCCAAAAAGTTGATCTCATGGGAGTTGAGAGTCACATAGTAGCCACCAGAGACTGGGGATAGTAGGGGGTTAGGATGGATAGGGAAAGGTTAGTCAACACATACCAAGTTATAGTGAAGAGAAATAAGTTCTGGTGGTCAATTGCACAGTAGGGTGACTATAGATAATGATTATGTGTTGTACACTTCACTAAAGCTAGAAGGAAGGCTTTTGAATATTTTCATCATAAAGAGGAGATAGATATGTTTTCCCAATTTGAACATAATATAATAGAAACATGTGTCAGAACATCACATAGTACCTCATAAATATGTGCAATTTTATGTACTGATTGTTTTTAAGAATAAAAATAATGTTTTTGAAAGAAAAAAAGAGCCAAAGTTAAAGTGCTTACAATTCCGCCACCAGGTAATATCCACTTTAATTCAAAGGTCTCTATATGTTGCTGTGTCCCTAATAGGTAGAACTTGTGAGCCCAGGAACCAAAGTGTGGAAGCAGGATTAACTCCCTGTTTCGTCACTCAGTGACTTACTTGGAGAATTTGTGCTTCCCGTCCCTATAACTTTAGGGTCCCTTCCCTCGAAAGGAAAACATTGCCACCAAGATACATAGCAAGAGCCCTACTGGGTTTTATAAGCTAATGATTACCTCTAATGTCCTTCATGTTCTTCCTTCAAATGACCAGGAGGCAAAAGGAGGAGTTGGGATGTTGGCAGGAGTAGCGGACTCTTCTCACCAGGTCTGGATAATGCAAAGGGGACAAGGTGGAATCAGTTTCATCTTCAGCTGATTGCCTGGGCACCTCCTGGTACCCTTAGTCCATAAAAAAAAAAAACATAGTGAGCAATTTATAAAGAATGGGAATTTGTTTTCTCACAGTTCTGGAGACTGGGAAGTCCTACATCAAGGTGCTGGCAGCTTCAATGTCTAGTGAGGGCTCCGTCCTTTCTTCCAAAATGGCGCCTCTTGCTGCATCATTCCATGGCAAAAGGTGGAAAGGCCAAAAAGAGCTGAATTAGTTCCCCAGCCCTTTCATAAATCCCTTATCTGTGCCCTCATGACTTAGTCACTTCCTAAAAGCCCCACCTCTTAATATCGCTACAATGTGGATTAAATTTCAACATTCAAACCACAGCATAACCTGCTATTTGCCCTTTGAGTTTTGGTGGTCAAAGGAAAAATTAGTAATCTTTGCCTGAGAAGGGCTCCGGTGACCTGGGGCTCAGAAACCTCAGGGAGGGTGGTCCCAGTCACACAGGAGGAATGAAGAATTTATTCTTTTAACTGATAAGAGGGCTTCCAGAAGGCTTCCAATGGTCAGCCCTCGAAGGGCTCAAGAAAACTGAAATCCTCAATGTCATCCTTTCTCTAGCAGTGTCCAGTATTCAATACTTGATCACATGGGGGTATGGAGGCTCATTTTCCTCACTCCAGTTTGGCACAATGCTGAAAAACTATTGAGTTAAGGACTCCCCTTGAGCTGACTGAAGCATCCATTCAAAGTGCCATCCACATCCCCTCTGCCCAGTCCTGCCTGCTTAACCTTCCTTCCCTAGGTATTGGTCCCAAGAGCACATCCTAATTAACATTCTTCCTGGAACTTTTTTTTTTTTGGTACTGTGAATTGAACCCAGGGGCATTCTAATTCCAATCTACACCCCCAGCCCGTTTTATTTTTTTTTTTTATTTTTGAAACAGGGTCTCATTAAGTTGCTGAAGATCTTGCTAAGTTGCCGAGGCCCAAGTATAGATGTGTGCCACTGTACCCAGCTACAACATGTTTATTGAAGGCGTGCTACCTCAGCCATTGTGGGGAATATTGTGTACTCTATGGTATAAGTACTGTGTTCCCTTTATAAAATCTGAGAATTTATGAGTTCTAAAGCATGGTTCATCTCAGTATTTTCAGATAAGGGACTGTGAATCTGTGCATACAAAATATAATTAATAGTTCTAATAGAAAATAGAGTCCCTGAGTCTGAGAGTACAGATCTTCTATCCTCGCCTGTGACCAACGCTTCGCCCTTCCGCGCCTTCATTCTTTCTTGCAAAACTCAGCCTTCCCTCACCTGCACTCAACTCAGAAATCTTCCCTAGACCTTGCTCTTCTTGTAACACACACACATATTTAAAAGACCTAATATCCACGCTTAAATTTTAATAGAACATAATTTAGTATGTAAATATTTGCCCACATATTTGCTTGTCAATGTTTTCCAAGGAATAACCTCCTCAATTTTTCTTACAAGTAAAAATAAGCCAGACATGGTGGTGCACACTTGTAATCCCAGTACTTGGGAGGCTGAGACAGGAGGATCAAAGTTTTATGGTCAGCCTCAGCAATAGAGTGAGGCCCTCCACAACTTAGTGAGACCCTGTTTCAAAAATAAAATAGGGCTGGGGATGTAGCTCAAAGATAGAATGCCCCTGGGTTCAGTCCCAATACCACACACAAACAAAAGTAAAAATAGCCAAGCATGGTGGTATACACCTGTAATCCCAGTGCTTGGGAGGCTGAGACAGGAGGAGCACAAGTTCTAGGCAAGCCTCAGTAATTCAGGGAGATTCTCAGCAACTTAGTGAGGCCCGCTTTCAAAATAAAAAATAAAAAGGTCTGGAAGTGTAACTTGGAAGTACAATGCCCCTGGATTCAATCCACAATACAAAAAAAAAAAAAAAGGAAAAATTAGCAAATTATTCTCCTCTATCAGCCCAAGATTATATGAAGTTTTCTCTTTGCCATGTTACAGAAATTGCTTGATGAAGGCAGAGAATAAACACTAGAACACTTCGAACACTTCTAAATAATGATTAGTATACATTTTATCTGTATTTCTCAAAAGGATCACTTCTGTGTAAATAGTGGAGTTTTTTAAGAGTTATCTGGCATGATAGCTCCATCAAGTGGCAAAATTGACATGAAGCTTTAAGGTTAAATTCTTAGTCCCAAAATGCCTTGTTTATTTTCCATACCGCAGTGTCTCTCCAGGCTGGCTTTGTAGCTAAATATCAGAACACCATCTGAGCTATTTCTTATCTTCATATTACTTCACTTGTTTTTAAATTCACTTGTTTGTAAGTGCTTCTATTGGTCATCATAATTATACATCATAGTGAAGTTCAGAGTGATAGAAAGATAATGCACACAGCACTTGTGCTTCCCTCCGCTTCCCACCCCACTGCCCACCCCTCCCCTACATATTAGTGAGACTGGTTATGATACCATCATATATGCACATAGCATTATTTGAATGGTTTTATTTTTAATTTGGAAATTCTAATGATTTCATTAATGGATTAATGGGCAGAGTTAAATTTGGGGTTTTGTTTGGTTTTGATATGAAAATGGGAGATATTTTATTTTCCAACAATTTACATTTCATAATTTACCACATGCTAGTGGAAATGGCTATGATTAGGCCTCCGGTCCTCACTGGTTTTTGGCCAGAGACACCAGTCCCTGCCACGTGGGCTTTTCCACACAGCTGCTCTCAACATGGCATCCTGTTTCTCTCAGAGCAACAGTTCTGAGAGAAAGAGAGAGAGAGAGAGAGAGAGAGAGAGAGAGAGAGAAAGAGAAAGAGAAAGAGAAAGAGAAAGAGAAAGAGAGAGAAAGAGAAAGAGAAAGAAAGCAGGGAGGGAGAGCAAAATGAAAGCCAGTCTTTTCCTAACTTAATTTCAGAAGTAACACTGCATCACTTTTCCTGTTTTGTTTGTTTTGTTTTGTTTTGTTTCTGCTCATTAGAAAAGAGTCACTCTGTCAAGCCACATGGGTGGGCAGGGAATGATACAGGAGGAGGCAGGATCTTTGGGGTCATCTCAGAGGTTGCCTTCCACAAGCTGCTTTCCTGAAGTGAATACTCAACCTCTGAAACTCTCATATTTTTATAAAAATCCAAAAGCATTACTAATCTCAGAAACTAATAATTTTATTAACAGGGTTTACTATGTTCCAGGTACTATTCTAATGATACCCACATATGCTCATTAATTACTAAGTAATTAATAGGGTGTAAACACCCTATTAGATTGGTACTGTTATTATTCCCATCTTATAGACAAGGAAACTGAGGCACAGAAAAACAAATAATTGTCAGGATTTGGCTGCAGGGAGAGTGAATATGAGTTTTAACACAATTTCTATTTGCCGTATAGCTGAAAGTTTAAATAAGACATGAAGAATGTCACTTAACTTAGAAGTAAAAACAAAATTTTAGCAATAACTGTTCTCAGTTATTCCCGTTGATACATTCTATAGTATAAATACACCGACAGAACTTCTGCATCATGTGCAATAGCCCCGCTGAGGCTGGTGTGCCAGCACAAATGTCAGCAGTGATTCACTCTCAAAAGTGACAAGATTTAGATAATAAATTATATAGTCACCCCAAATATAAGTCTATCAAAGTGTCCCAAAATGTCTGAAGAAAGTCACAAATTTCATTGTTGGAGAAAATTTACTCTTCCCGCCACACACTTAAATGATTTTGATGCAGCCCTGTGGATTGATAATTACTGCTTTAAATGGTGACATTAGAGAAAAAATCATTAAATTGCTTCTTCAAATCACAATTATTTGGCCTCAGGAAGAAACTCATCATTATTCTTGGTTTTATATTCCATCTCTAAACTCCTTTATAATAAAGGATACAATAAAACATAGAAACAATTGAATGAAAACTGTAAGAACAGAAATGGTAAAATAACATCACAGTGTATTTTTCACCATTAAGGAGCAACACAAATCTTTTAGCTAACTCCCACACATATGTGCAGGCAAATACTCAAATATAAATAATAATGATACAATGTTTTCGAATTTATCTATCATTTTGTCTTTTTTAAAATGCAATGTGAACTGAGCGTCATGGCACACACCTATAATCCCAGTACTTGGGAAGATGAGACAGGAGGAGCACAGGTTCAAGGCCAGCCTCAGTAACTTAGCAAGACCCTCAGCAATTTAGTGAGCCCCTGTTTCAAAATTAAAAAATATAAAGGGTTAGAGGTGTAGCTTGGAGGTAGAATGCCCTTGGGTTCAATCCCCAGTGCAAAAAATAAAATGCAATGTAAAAATGTAGTAAAACTGGTTAATTTCGTTAATCAAAAAATCCAACTAGATAAATTAGACTATAAATTTTGCAAAAATAAAAATATTTTAGGCTAGCTGTATTTATTAAACTAAGTTGATAAGTAGGTGAATGCCTCCATCATCAACAAAACATATTTATTTTTAAAACAGATAAGGGCTGAACATTAAAAATTATTGAAATAGACACTACAAAGTAAGTATATAAAGAAGAGCTAAAAGAACTTGTAAATTTCCAGATAACATTTGCACTAAAAAAGGTTGTGCTTTGATCTTTAGCCAAAAGAGGGCATTATGTGACTGCCATATAATCATGTGATGTTAGCTATTTTTAAAATTCTAGCCTGGCCTGGTGACGCATGCTTGTAATCCCAGTATTTGGGAGGTTGAGACAGGAGGATCACAGGTTCACAGCCAGCCTCAGCAATTTAGTGAGGCCCTCTGAAACTTAGTGAGACCCTGTTTAAAAATAAAAAATAAAATAGGGCTGGGGGGTACCTCAGAGGTAGAATGCCCCCGAGTTCAATCCCCAGTACTGCAAAAAAAAAAAAAATTCTAGAAGGAACGGATTTGTCAGAGGAAAAAAGTAGCTTGGAGTAATGAATCATAGCATCCAAAAATTATACACTGAAATCTCTCTCTCTCTTTTTTTTTTTTTTTTTTTTTTTTTTGCAGTACCGGGGATTGAATCCAGGGGCGTTCTACCTCCGAGCTATACCCCCGGCCCTATTTTTTATCCTTTATTTTGAAACCCAGTCTCACGAAGTTGCGGAGGGCCTCACTGAAATCTCTTAATAAAAACTTTCCACATGTGTCTGTAAAGTGCTCGGCTTTCTTCCACCTGAGCATTTAATAAATGCATGATTTCATTACACATGTGGCACTGTGCTTTATCACAACCAATGGTTCACAAGGAAGGAGGATCATTCACTGTTTAAACTTATGACCCAAAGGGCATCCTAGTTGATTTCTTCATTCTGTAGATGATGGGAACAGGGCTGGGATGGTCGTGGGAGTCTAAAATCTGAATGCCCCTATGAAAGGGGCATGCACAAGGAAAGAGCTAAATCCTACACTTTCTTCCTACTAACCACATTAATGCTGGTCTCAGCCAAAATGAATTACAGAAATAGAACATTAGCCATTACTTTATCTGTCTTTCTTATTTATAAGTATTTTTTTGTGTGGTACCGGGGATTGAACCCAGGGGCGTTCTACCTCCACGCTACACCCCCGGCCCTGTTTTTTATACTTTATTTTGAAACTGGGTCTCACGAAGTTGTGGAGGGCTCACTAGGTAGAGAGAGAGACAGAAGAGAGAGAGAGAGAGAGAGAGAGAGAGAGAGAGAGGGAGAGAGAGAGAGAGAGAGAGAGAGCGAGCTGAGGCTGGCCGCGAACCTGGATCCTCCGGTCCCCGCCTCCCAAAGTACTGGGATTACAAGCGTGCGCCACCACGCCCGGCCTTATAAGTATTTTTATAAACAAAGAATCTAAGGTCATTGGAGGTTAAATGATTAGCTGAAAGATGCAAATATAGCAAGTACCAAAAGGGATAGATCACTTAAGGTCTGTGGAAAACAGAATTCTATGGCCTTCTTCCCTTGGCATTACTCCTACAATAGTATTACCATTACTTCTACAATAGTATTACCATAGGGAACAAGAGATTTTGCAGATGCAATTAGTGTGTGTCTGTGTATGTGTGTGTGTGTGTGTGTGTGTGTGTGTGTGTGTGTGTTGCTAGAGATTGAACACAGGGGAATTCTGCTACTGAGCTACACCCCCAATCTTTTTTATTTTCTTGAAAAAAGAAACAGGGTCTTGCTAAGTTGCTGAGGGCCTCACTAAATTGTTGACCTTGAACCTGTGCTCCCCCTATCTCAGCCTCCCAAGTACTGGGATTATAGGCATGCACCACCTTGCTCTGTGTAATTAATATTATTAATCAGTTAACCTTCAAAGAGGGAGATTATCCAGGTGAACTTTAATCACATGAGCCCTTTAAAGGAAGATAATTTTCTCTAGATGTGAGCAGAAGAGGACATCAGAGATTTTCAAAATATGAAAAGGATTCAATGCAAGGAACACACATTTCTAAAGTTATATTCTGAAGATCTTTATTGTAGTAATCTTATTCATGTGAAAGACCTACCTGCTTCATTATAAATGTTAATTTGAAAATACACTAATAATAAAATATGTAATGATAAAAATACAATGATAGGAAAATAAATATTTGTACTTATTAGAGCAAGGGTGAGTCAAGTATAAAAATTAATTGAGTGAGGAAAATATTAGAACTTCTATTCATGTATTTTTATACTTTTTTGTTTGTTTTGTGGTATTAGGGATTGAACCCAGGGGCATTCTATCTCCCAGTTACACCCCCAGCCCTATTTTTTACTCTTTATTTTGAAACAGGGTCTCACTAAGTTGCGGAGGCCACTAAGTAGCTGAGGCTGGCCACGAACCCAGATCCTCCAGTCTCAGCCTCCCAAGTACTGGGATTATAAGTGTGTGCCATCACACCTGGCTTGTATTTTTATACTTTTATCAGTGCATTGTAATTATACATCATAGTGTCTATTTATACTTAATTTTACCTAAAATGGGAAAGAAATCAAGTTTTTTCTACTCTTTTGTTTTGGGAATACTGGGGATTGAATTTAGGATCTTGTCAAGTTGCCAAGGGTCTCACTAAGTTGCTGAGACTGGACTCAAACCTGCAATCCTCCTGTTTCAGCCTCCCAAGTACTGATATTACAGGTATGCGCATCATGCCCAGCCTTTTCTACTGTTTAGCATATGAGTCCTTACTGGCTCTTTGGCCCTCACATAGAAGTTTGACATCACTAACACATCCTAATACTCTACCACATTCAGAACATCCTGATCTGTAAAAGGCATCATTCTGACATTTTTGTCTCTTAAAGACTTTAGCTGAGTATTGAAGCCTTTATGTCCCCAGATAAATTTACTTACAA
Source organism: Glis glis (assembly GCA_004027185.1). Taxonomy (NCBI): domain Eukaryota; kingdom Metazoa; phylum Chordata; class Mammalia; order Rodentia; family Gliridae; genus Glis; species Glis glis. The sequence goes on from PVJS01008438.1 coordinate 15,691, forward strand.
ATAAATATTACATTATGTAAACTGTACTAGTATTTACTGAATAATGTCAAGTGCTAACTATTGCTGTAGGTGTAGGCATCAGAGCAGTGATCAAAACAGACAAAGCTTCTGTCTTTAAGCAACTTATCTTCTAATATTAGATACCAACATTTGCAGGACAAAAAGAAAAAATAAGCTAAACATAAATATATTTTAAAAAAATTCTTTCCATTATGCACTCTGACTGACTGCTTGAAAAAATAAGTCCTGAGAAAAGTTGCCAACAAAGAGCTATTTTCATCAGCTGCATTCACTCCCCTTTAGAAACCTCTCTATTGGGTGCTCTGACAGACGCTGCCTGTCCGTAGTCCTGCCACAGAAGGTTGCTGCTTTAGGCAGCTTCCTGAAAACTATTCTGTGGTACCTGCCACAGAAGGTCGCTGCACCAGGCAGCTTTCTGAAAATTGTTCTGTAGTTCCAACCACAGAAGGTCGCTGCACCACGCATCTTCCTGATCATCTCTCATGAAAATGACATGAAGTCTGATATAATAATTTGGAGAGAATTTAATAATTGGGGGGTCAGGGAGGAGATCCAAGATGACAAATTCTCCTGGCTTTCTGTAGCCAGCACGTTCCTTTTATAGAAACTTTAGACAAGGCATCATAAAAGTTAATGAAACACAGAAACTAACAATTTTCATGAGTTACAATAAAGAAGTTCAGTGAGGCAGACATGTGACAAGCTTAGGGGAAGGAAGGATTAGCCATTACTGGGTGGAGACGACATCAAAGATTGCACCTTGAAGATAACACCAGGTCCCTTGGAATGTCCGCTTGGGGATGAATCCCACCCAGCCAAATACCATGTATCCAAACTGGGCTGGTCCAAAATGATAATTTAAGTGTGCATTCTAAGACAGCCCTCGACAACTCTCCTCTCTCATTTGCCACAGTTTGCATCAGCATGGACATTCATGCCTCTGGTCTAAGGGGCTGCCAAGGGCACCATCATGTCTCTCCATTCTCATTCTTTCCCTGGCAGTGCCAAATGTTCCTTGTGAGTCTTGATTCCTGTCTGTTTTTAAAAACGTACAAATAAGGGTATATTCATACATAAAGGTATCACTACCAACCTCACTGACATGCATGGGGGAGAGGAGGGGGGAGCAGGGTGGGATATGGAGGGAAACACACCAAGTGATGTGTGCATGTATTTATGTCTTGCTTTGAATCTATGATGTATAACTACAGTGTACCAATAAAAATACAATAAAAAATAAAATGTACCTCTCTATCCTATTCTCTTGAGATGATTCTAGTTAACTCTCTAATCTAGCATATTGTTTGATATTGATAAGATAAAATGAATTCATAACTGATTACTAAGAAACAGAATAAACATGCTATTAAACACATTTATCTGTAGAATTTGGGTATATATTAGAGTACAATACTAAAGTCTACTCATACTGTATTCATAATTTATAGTTGTTTCTCTGTGCAGCAAATCTGTCCTAGTATCCTCTGGGTGATTAATCTTCTGGAAACAGAAAAGAAAGGCTAGATTTAATAAGCAGGAGGCTCACCATCCATTGTGACAGAGTCACCTGAGAAGAGCTGACCTCAAATGGCAGGTCAAGGATGCACTTCCATCATTCCAACAGGCGATAGTCAATGAAATAAGAAAGACCACATCAAATTAAGGCCAAGATACAGAGCATGGCTTTTCGTATCACAATACAATGTAAGGAAGTTATTGTAGCATACAGGAAACACTCAAGCAGGATTTCATCTTGCTAGTGTAAAAGTTCTAAATGCATTTTGCATAGAAAGGACAGACTCCTGAGACTTTTTCAATCTCCCCCGATCCACCACAGCATGGAATTGTCTTACTGCCATTCAACTTCCCCCAACACACACACACACACACACACACACACACACACACATACACATGCACACATATGCATATGCATGTTTTGCCACCCTCTCTGATAACAGAATTAGAGATGACAAATCAATAACCCAAATCACAGATCAAGTATAAGACCCAATGGGAAGAAGTAAAGTGTCAAAGGATGAGGGTTGTGGAGGGGGTCTACAGTGGAAGTGAATGCCAGTCATCCACATGCAGTCATAGGATGTGCTTCAAGCATTTAAAGCTGAAACTACATACATTTTGGATATGCTTTAATAACATCAAAAACTATTCACATATTTGTACCTTTTGTAGACACAAACACAAAGTAAAGGTCTGTTTGCATATTTCTGTTTCCTGACTGATTTGATCATATGATTATGCACTTTCATTCTCTTCTTTCCTCAACAGGGACAAAGATATTTCAATGAAATGGAACTCACATATGATCCAGCTATACTACTCCTGGCTATCTTTCCAAAGGAATTTAAATAAGAATACTATAGTGATACATGTATACTCACATTTATAGCAGCACAATTCATAATAGCCAAATCATGGAACCAGCCTACATATCCATCAACAGATGAATGGATTACAAAATTATGGGATATTCACACAATGGAATTCTACTCAGCCATAAAGAGGAACAAAATTATGTCATTTGCAGAAAAAATGGATCTAAATAACATTATGATGAGATTAGCTAGCCAGTCACAGAAAGTGAAGGGTCATATGTTTTCTTTTATATGTGGAAGCTAGGGAGAAATCAGGAAAAAGGAAGAACTCCAGATAAAGGAAAAACCCCAGTGGAGTGATAGAGGAGGTATAGGGAAAGGTGGGGGGAGGGGAGAGTTGATGAAGTTAATACTTCCATTGATGCTATGTACATATACAAAATTATCAATGCCAATCTCAATATCATATATGGGGAAGAGGGAGAAAAAAAGTAGGAGTCTGGGGGAAGCTCACCAAGTGTTGTATGCATATATGTCCCTATCACTCTGAACTTTATGAAGTGAGACTAATGCACTAATAAAAGTATTTTTAAAAATGCTTGAATAAACCTGGGTGTGGTGGAGCATGCCTATAATCCCAATACTTGGAAGTCTGAGACAGGAGGATCACAGGTTTGAGGTCAGGCTCAGCAACTTAGAGAGACCCTGTTTCACAGTAAAAATAAATAAATAAATAAATTAAAGGTTTGGAGTGTAGCATGGAGATGAAATGCCCCTAGGTTCAATCCCCAGTACAACAACAAAATGCTTGAATGACATGGGGAAGGGAAGCAGATGCTATTATCTAAGACTATTTAATATGGTCTATATCTATATCTAACTCAAAATACTCATTATTCTGAGTGAATATTCCAACCTATTACCTAAATTCTTAATAGAATGGTGCCAATGAGAAACAAAAAGGACTTAGCACAAGTTATAATATAGTTAGAAAATGTTTTCAACTAAGGAAGTGCACAGTACCCGTAATAATGTTTTCATAGCTAGGCCATTTTGTGAGAACAATATTTGAGATAAATGCCTTAACCAGAGACTTGGAATTATGCTGTGCTGGAAGTTTCTTTCCAAAGCCACCACAGGAATGACACTTGGGCAAAGTATTTTGGAAGTCCAAGTTGCTTGGTAAGGGTCTTTAAAAATCTTAAAGAAAGGTAAATTGCTTTTGGAAAAGAACAAAAAGTGTATTTATAGAGGAGTAGATGGGCCTAGGTTATGAAGTTAGGACTCCTGACCACTCTCAGTATCAAGGCAGACCACTTGAAATCGCCCAGCTAGAAATCAGCTTGAAACCTGTGATGTTTGTTATCTCAAGTAAGGTGCTTTTTTTTGGTTTTGAGGAGAAGCAGAAGTCTAGGGATGATGATTTTGAACCATGAAAAATGTATTAGGGAAATATTTTAAAGTATGCAAATTGAGAAACAAAACATAAGTTCTAGGGAGTTTCAGAAACATAGTGTGTGGGTGGGAAGATTGAGATGCTTCAATTTGGGTGCACAATTGCTTTAGAGTAAGTCTCTGACAGAATGCAGTGTGCTGAGGCTACGTATGTCATGTGAGGGCTTAGAGACTTTGCATTAAGTAATGGGGTTTACAAAAATGTGCACAATTTAGAGAGGACTGTGGAGTTTGACCAGAAAATTAGTGTAGTTCAAGGAAGTGTTTGTGAGGAAGCATTTATTGCCAAGATCTGTAAATCAAAATCAGGGGCAAAAATGGTTTGAATGCCACCTTAAATTTCTAACCTAATGCAATTAATTCCACAATCAATGCAATTGGGTAGAAGATAATCTGAGAACACAGAAAACTTTTAAAGCCATTTGATAGGTTGATGGGAGTGGCGACTCAGTACCAAGTTTGTGCCTCCATGAGTGAGTGCAAAAGTTTTAGAAACACCAATCAGTGGGACTTGAAAGTTCAGCAACCGCAACCTCATAAGGATGCAGTAACCAAGGTCTGATGATGAATATTGAAGGTCTGGGCTCACCCAATGAGCAAGTCACATAGACTAGTCCAAGTACTAGCTGAAACAGAGGGAATCTAGAAAGTACCATGGAGGAGGGAGATGATGAATATCAGTTATGGTCTCAAAACCAATTAAAGCATAATTCTACTCCAACCTACTAACAGCTCTCCTCTTAATTAGTCCTCTCATGACTAATCTGAGTGTTGGCGAAGCCATGCCTGGATGGATCCAACTTAATGGAAGGTGAAGTTGGTGGTCTGCTGAGTTCCTTACTACCAACTAGTGTCCCCATCCCCCTATGTGAGGCTTGGCTATTAGCAGTTAACAGATGCCACTTTTTCAGAGTTGTCCGTTGCTTAATCGGGCCAGTTGAATATGTCCTGCAGTGTGTGTTTGTATGTGTGTGTGTGTGTGTGTGTGTGTGTGTGTGTGTGTGTGTGTGTCTGTTACTGGGGATTGAACCCAGGAGCATTCTCTCTCTGATCTATACCCTCAGCTCTTTTTATTTTTTATTTTGAAACAGGCTTTCGCTAAACTGCCGAGGCTGACCTTCAATCTATAATCCTCCTGTCTCAGCCTCCCACGTATGGTGATTACAGGCATACACCACCACACCTGGTGGATATGCCCTTCTTGACCCCTTTACTCTCTCAAGATATGATTATAAAATTATTGTCTCAATAGTTGTTACAGTGCTTTCCTGTGGGATCCAATTGAAGACAGTCTCCAGCTAAGACCTACTAGTATTCATGTGTGAATTCACATCCATGTGCAAGTTCTCTTTGTACAAATTCCCTTCCTTGGGTATGAATGGAACCTGTGACTTGCTTCTAACCAATAGAATATGGCAACATGATAGATGTGTTTCCATTTCCCAGGGATGATGAAATAAATTACCACAAACTTCTAGGTGGCTTGAAATAAGAGAAACTTAACATTTCACAGTTCTGGAGCCTGAAACCAAGATGTCAACAGGGTTGTGTTCCCTCTGGAACCTATGACAGGGGATTCTTCTTTGATTTGTCTAGTTTCTGATGGTTGCTGGTACTTCTTGGCATCCCTGGCTTGCAGCAACATCACTCCAAACACCATATCCTTCATCATATGGCCATTTTCCCTCTGAGTCTCTGTGTCTTTATATGGTTCTCCTGTAAGGACTCAAGTTATTGGATTTAGGACCCCCACCCATTTATCCAGTATGCCCTCATCTTAATTAACTATCTGCAGAGCTCCTATTTCTAAATAACATTACATTCTGAGTTTCTAGGTAGACATGCAGTTGTACAGTTGTTGTTTCCATTATTATACTGGAGAGATTCTCTTCGATGGCTTGATAAAGTAAGCAGCCATTTTGGGAAAGCTTAAGAGTCAAGAAACTTCAAGCAGCCCCTAAGAACTGTGGGGGCATCTAAGAGCTAAAGGTAGCCTTTAGCTGACAGCCAGAATGAAAATGAGGACCTGAATAAAATTCTGACAATAACCTAATGAATGTTATGAGCTAAATTGTGTTCTCTGAAAAGATATGTTGAAGTCCTAGCCCCCAGTACCTCAGAATGTGAAGTGATTTGGAAGCAGGTCATTGCAGATAAGGCCATACTGGAGTAGGATGAGCTCTTAATTCAGTATCACTATTGTCCTTATAATAGAGAACAGGGTCATGTGATAACAGGCAGAAATTGAGTATTGTGTCTACAAGCCAAGGAATCCGAATAATTACTGGCAACCATAAGAAGATAAAAGAGGCAAACTAGGATTTACTTCTATAGATTTTAGAGGAAGTTTAGCTCTGCTAACATCTTTTTGGCTTGATTGTTTTTGTGCTTTCTTTTTGGGGATTGAACCCAGGGGCATTCTACCTCTGAGCCACACCCTCAGCTCTATTTTATCTTTTATTTTGAAACAGGGTCTTGCTAAGTTGTGGCAGGCCTCCCCAAGTTGCTGAGGCTGGCCTTGAACATGCGATCCTCCTGTCTCAGCCTCCCAAGCATTGGAATTACAGTTGTGCACCACCACGCCCAGCTCCTGCTGACATCTTGATTTCAGAACTATAGCCTCTAGAACTGTGAAACAACAACTTTTTGTTGTTTCGAACTACCCAGCTTGTGGTATTTTGTTATGGAAGCCCTGGAACTTAATACTAAAAGCTTCCATATAGATTTTCTCCAGTCAAGCCTTCAGATGAGGATGTAGTCCTGCTATACCTTCATTGAAACCTGATAAGATTCTAAGCAGAGGATCCAGCTAAGCTGTGCTCATAGTCTTGACCACTGACACTGTGTTCTCTAAAGCAGCAGAGTTTGTGATCACTTGTCACACAGCTATTCTGGTCCAATGTCATCACCATTTGTGAACATAGCATTGGGGACACAATGGCCACTTGAAAACTGTGCCTTCAAGAGACTGGAAACTTCTAGATGATATGGTTTGTGGTAGAACCAGCGGATCCCATGGAACACTTCTGTTGTAAGGTATTCTCTTGGTCCACACCAATGTGGTTTTTTATTTTCAGGATCTCTTCTTTGAAGATCAGACATTCAGAATCCTTGAATAGTGGTTCCTGCTAAGAAATTGAGCAGGAAATTGACACATATTCATATGCAGAATATGTGTCAAATGTAGCAGTATGAGTCTACCTTTCCAGGTAGAAAGGTCTGATATGATCATCTTTTTTTTTTTTTTTAAACTGGAGATTAGACTCAAGGGCATTTTGCCTCTGAGCTAAACCACCAGCCTTTTTATTTTGAAACAGGGTCTCACTAAGTTGCTGAGGGTCTCACTGAGTTGCTGAGGCTGGCCTCAAACCTATGATTCTCCTGCCAGGTGTGTGTCACCATGCCTGGTTCTGATTGGATCATTTTTTAACAACTGACTGTTTTGTCTTCTTGGGGTCTAATGCAATTTCAGGCTATCTGTGTTCTCTGTTTCTGGTCAATCCGTTATCCAGCTAGTACAAGGATCAGCCTTGGTGAGACAACCTATACTTCTGGACCATGCATGGCCTCCATTTCTGCCTCTCTGGCTACTCTATTCATGAATTCTTATAAGCACTGGGTTAGCTGAGGATAGACTGGCTGATATTAAGTGACTGAACCATCCTACAATCATCTCTTCCACAGCAACTATTAGTATACCTGATAAGTTTTGTTGTTTTGTTCTGTTTTTAGGTTTTAGCCTGAATTCCTAGAGGTTGCTCCTGTGTTCACGGCTTAATTATCAGGCAATGGTTTGACCCCTAAGGCTTCCACTTTCTGCCAGTTCACCTATGTGAGTTGGTCAGTGCGTCTAGTGTAGAATCCAGTTTCAAGCCCAGCTGAAGAGCATGGGCAGCCAGTGTGTTGTTCAAATTATTTAGTAGACTTATTCACATAAACCCATTTTCTTGATCCTTTGGGTTCTTTCTTGCATAGTTTTCCTATAGCAGTCTGGTGTCTCTACTTTGTTTCTGTGGGGCACTGCTTTCAAGAGCTGTCTCTGGATTATATCAGAATTAATTCCTGGAGTTCTGTCCAAAATGTTAACTCCCAATAATGACAAATCCTTGGGTATGTGGCTCCTCCCTTAACCCAGCAGCCCGAATATCCACTCAAGCCATTCTCTTCTCATTCATGCCGACGCATGGAGCCCACCTGACTTTCTTCTACTCTACTGTCTGTCATTGGCTATGGTTAGCAGCAAGAATGAATATAAACTCCTGAGCTGTATGGCTTCCATTTGGCTGGGGTTAATTTTCTCAAGAAGTGTAATTGACATTGGGGACCCAGGCAGGGCACTAGCATTTCCTTTACTGTATACTGTCTACCAGAGAAGCTTCCAGTGAGATCTGTGGAGTAAAAACAAACCTCAGTCTTCTTTCTTCTATGTACTATGCTGTAGAAATTATTACTGGAAGTGAAGTTTTGAACTGTTTGTACATTGCAGATTCCATGTTTATGCTTGCTCTATAAACACGAAGGCTGTATTGATGCTAACTGTACCACACCCTCTTGAATAATAATAAGTGTCATATTGCAGGAATTAATTATCGTTTTGTGTGTTTTTGTGATACTGATGATTGACCCCAGGGGCATTCTACCTCCAAGCTACACCTCCAGCCCTTTTTATTTTTTTAATTTGAAACAGGGTCTCACTAAGTTGCTGAGTCTTGTTAAATTGCTAAGGTTGGCCTCGAAACTGCAATCCTCCTGTCTCAGCCTCCCAAGTACTGGGATTACAGGCGTGTGCCACTGTACCCAGCTTCTTTTAAAATTTTTTAAAAATCCAAAATGTTCTTCCATTTATCTTATCTAATGCCAGGAAATCCTCACTTAAAAGAACTCCCTTTCTGTCTTATAAGAGCAGAAGTCATCTTATCTGACTCAGGATATAATAGTTGATTGACTATTTGAAATTGCTATTTGAAGTAACAAAACTGAAAGATTGTGCAAATCTCTTAAACATTTTTTAATCAAAATGTACACTTTTAGATAAATTTGGGGAGATCTTTGTATTTGAGTATGGGGGTCTGTGTCTGTCTCTCACACAAAATGTAGCCAGTTTTGTTTTCTTAGAAATGAAGTGAGAAGAGTCTAATTCAGAAATTGCTATAGTTTATCAATGTTCCAATTTTTAGAGTTTTGTTGTCTACCTTAATCTGACAACATAATTTTTAGCAATTCCCAAGCATTTCTTTTTTTTTTTTTTTGAGGTACTGGGAATTGAACCCATGGGTATTCTACCTCTGAGCTACACCCCCAGCCCTATTTTATTTTTTATTTTGAAGCAGGGTCTCACTAAGTTGTTGAGAGACTCATTAAGTCCCCAAGGCTGGCCTCAAACCTGTGATCCTCCCATTTCAGCATCCCAAGTACTGGGATTATAGGCATGTCCCACCATGCCTGGAAAAACAAGCATTTCTAAAGCACTGATAGAAACCACTCTCTTCCTAGATATACTCACTCATTTGTTTATGCAATACCTGATTAAATTATAGAATTACACTGGCTATTAAAATGATGTACTACGCCGGGCGTGGTGGCGCACGCTTGTAATCCCAGTACTTTGGGAGGTGGAGACTGGAGGATCCGGGTTCGCGGCCAGCCTCAATTCTCTCTCTCTCTCTCTCTCTCTCCTCTCTCTCTCCCTCTCCTTAGTGAGGCCCTCTGCAACTTCGTGAGACCCGGTTTCGAAATAAAGTATAAAAAATAGGGCCGGGGGTGTAGCGCAGAGGTAGAACGCCCCTGTGTTCAATCCCTGGTACCGCAAAAAAAAAAAAAAAGATGTATTAGATCTTGGAAAAATTATCACTGGCTCTGAGTAAGTATAGGAGTCAACTGGCGGAAACAACAGTGCAGTTTAGCAGATCATCACTCTAGCCAAGTGCAGTGAACAACTCTGTATATTTTATATTGTCTGTTAATCTGTAGAGTGTGTCATGTGAAAAACAAGAGAGCTTGTGTAGTACCCTTATTTTTCCATTTTGGAAACTGAGGGGAGTGTTCTGGCCTGACTTTTCCAGCTAAGCCACACATTTATACGCACACTGTGAGGCTAACTCCTTAGCCAATAACTCTCTCAAGTTTCCCTCCCTCCCTCCCTCCCTTCTCTCTCTCTCTCTCTCTCTCTCTCTCTCCACCTGTTCTCCCTCTCCCTTTCTCTTTCTTTCACCCAGGAGCATTCTACCTCCAAAGCTATATCTCCAGTTCTTTTTATTTTCTTATTTTGAAAAAGGGGCTCACTAAGTTGCTGAAGCTGGCCTCAAACCTGTGATCCTTCTCTCTCAGCCTCCCAAGTACTGGGATTACAGGCATGTGCCATCCCACCCGGCTTTCTTAAGGTCTTTTTAACTTTATTTTTCCCTATAGTGATAATTTTCAGACATTGTTTGTTTACTAATTTATTCATCTATTCTAGTGTTAAACCTTTTTTATTCAAAATCATATAGAAATTGTAATATATTAAAAAGAAAAATCTGATTTAAAGAGGTCCTCAAGTCTCATTTATTTTGAATTCATTTACCAAAGAATGAGATCACTATGGTAGAGTTACAAGGAATTCAATTTGAATGCCACTCCTGTAAAGAATAGCCTTGATTGGCAGGAATGAGGGGTGGAGGGTATACAGAGGGAAATACACAAAATAATGTGTGCATGTATGTTTGTGTCACTTTGAATCTCACTATGATGTATAATTACAAATGCACCAATAAAATTATAAAATAGAATAGCCTTCTTTCTTAACTCATCATGATATACAATGTTACCGTCTATAGACTGCTATCCATTTTATAGTTTCAGATCTCTTATGCTGCTGGATCATGCATGGTATCCATCCCTGCCAGCATGTGCATTTTTCAACTGGTGAAAGCAATAGAGCACAGCTTAGTTTTAAGTAAAACTATTTTTGTGTGCACTGGAGTCTGAACCCAGGGCCATTCTGCCTCTGAGCTACACTCCCAGACATTTTTAGTTTGAAACAGGGTCTCACTGAGTTTGCTGAGGCTGTCCTCAAACTTGCAATCCTCCTGTCTCAGCCTCTCAAGTGCTGGGATTACAAGTGTGCACTGCTGTGCCTGACAGAGTGTTTTTTCTTTTAATAAACTGTGACACTGAGGGATGGCAGGCTGCTAGAAATCCTCTCTGAGTAATCTCTCAATGCCTTAATTTCTAACCTGAACACAAAAACAACCAGAGAAGAATGACCAGTCTTTTTCTGTGTGGGCTTTATAATGTTTATCTTTCCTTAAATTAAGTATTCCTTTTTTTCTATCTGGCTTCCAAGAGTATTTTATAGCTTTGCACAATTCTTACTGTAGCCAAATTGGAAAATAATAAAGGAATAGCTGTGAACTGCTATTAAATATTTGTAGGAGGAGACAACATTTGAGAAGGGCTTCTAGTTTTAGAATCACAGAATTCTCAAATTAAAAAGGGCCTTAGAAATCATGGCTTGCCCAGAAGTTCTCAGTGACCTGACCACACAACTAGTAAATAGCACAAACTATAAATTACCTTCGATTTTACTTTAGTGCTCTTTCCTTGATGCAAATTGCCCTCAACATTTTTATTTCATTTAAATTTATCTTTAATTAATATATAAATACATAGAAATCATACATATTAATGGTGGTTATCAGAGGTTAAGGAGAGTAGGGGGGAGGGTAAGATCTGGATCAATGGGCACTAAGTTATAGTTAGGCATAAATAAGAAGTTCTGGTGTACTATTACACATTGGAGTGACTATAGATAACAATAATGTGCTGTACTTTTCAAAAATCTAGAAAAAAAAGATTTTTAATGTTTTCGCCCTGAAGATATGTTAAATTTTTGTGAAGATGGATATATTTGATCTAATTGAAATATTATACAAAGTATACATGTATCATGTAGTACTCCATTAATATGTATTAATAAACAGAGTTGAGGATACCTGATCCCTATATCTCTGTTGTTAGCAATGAGGCGACAAGGTCCTAAGACCAATGGGTCACGTCACACACAATTTGTGTCTTTCCACAATGTCACAGATTTATTCAACACGCAAAGATTATAGCACGCAGGAACTTATCAGGAAATTGTCTAAGTAAAGCTAAGTTCTAAGTTCAGATGCTGGGTGGTTGCTTTGCCAAAGTCAATTAACAATGAATGAGCATCAAACAATACACTTTACACTAGCAAATCTAACAATTTAGGTTAAATAAATGTACTAAACAGCACATAAATTCTAAGACTTAGAGCACTTCAAATAATGAGCAAAATAATACAATACAAGCAAACAGGGAGTAGGGAATAATGAACCAAATCCAGGAATGGAAGAGGAGTTTCAGGAGTTGGCCCGGGTGCCAAGCTGGTCAGAAGTCTGGAACTGATCATCAGTCAGCGAGAAGAGCAGGACCAGAGCAAACTGCTGGATTGGAGTCATACACATGGGCAGACTGTGTGACAAAAGCAAAGCTTAGTGCACTGCTTATAGTAAGGATGAGGTCTTTATAGAACTTTCTGGGTATTTCCCGGTGTCTTTGGCAAGTTCATTCAGGCTTAGCAAACCTGCCAGACTCCTGTCACTAATTCAAATGTATTGATGAAGTAAGTCCATCAGAGGTGAGAAGGCATTTTATGATCCAAGGGTCCATTATCAACTGCAGCACAGAAGTGCTGTTCTGAGCCCTATGCTGACATGTCCATACAAGTTTCTGAAGCTATATGTTGGCATGTCTGAACAAGCTGTTCATGAGTTTTTATCTGAGCTATATGCCAGCATGTTAAAACAAATTGTTTGAGTTCCTAAAAATTATTTTATATCTCATGCGCTATACAATCTCTCTTTTCTGGCTAACTCCCCTAACTGTTCAGCAACTTTGTTTGCCCAAAGTTTTATACTTATATTCTTCAGACCAAGAAAATGTCAGGTTTTCTATAGATTATCCATGCCACATGGTAAAGACAGTATGTACATTCGGGCTAGATGCCACGAAAGAAGAAACTCATCCAGGTGCAACAGTGTGATCCAATGGGATGGGATCTTACTTGGCTATTATCAAGAAAAGAAATTTTGCCTGTATTTTCCAAAGATATTTTTGAAGCATTTTATGTTCATCAAAAAGAGTCATATAACTACCACCACAGTAGAATACCAGACAGATCCCTCATTCCCTAAAATTCCTTTACATTATTCATTTTTATCAAATTTATTTCCCAGTCTTAACCTTTGGAAACCATCCATCTATTCTCCATTCTTACAGTTTGCTGTTTTTAGATTTCATTAATATAATCATATAGAATATAACTTTTTGACTGGTTACTTTTACTTATCATAATGTATTTGACAATCATCCAAATTATTACATGTATCAATAATTATTTTATTTTTATTGCTGAGTTGTAATCCATTGTATGAATACTTGTACGTTTATTTTCTTTCACCAGCTGAAGAACTTTTGGCTTATTTTCAATTTGGGTCCACTACAAATACAGCTACTATAAACACATGAATTTTGTCTGCAAATATTTCTCTAGAGTTAATATCTAAGAATAGGAATGCTGAGTCTAATGGTAAATGCACATTTAACTTTGTAAGAAATATCAAAATACTTCCCAGACTGACTGTACTATTTTACATTCTCATTAGTAGTTATAAGTGATCATTTTTTCTTAATATTATAACTTTAACTATAATGATGATTTTTTCTTTTATACTCTATACCATTCATGCTGCATGCAGAAAAAACACTACTAGGTAGAGTATTGTATCATTCTTGTAATGTATGAATCCTGTGGTATTTCAACAATTTTCTGCTTTTGATTTTAACTTTGTTATTACAAGTCTTCCATGTTGCTATCTGTACTGTAAATGGTACCATTCATATCCTAATCTACAGTTTCACCCTTATTATTGTTTTTATTATTTCAATGAATGCACACAATGTGGATAAATCATTCATCTGTTTTAAATTTTTAACATTCTCTCATAGTGCAGTATCAAAGCAGATAAGACAGTCAAAAATAGTTCCTACAAACTAATTTATATGCTTTTCAATGTAAGTATAATACAAAATTGCACAGCAGCATAAAATTATATCTAAAGTGTGCTTATGAAAAAGTCAGTGGCATATGATGTTAATATGTTTAGGTTATTCAGTGTAAGGAAGAATTTTGTGTTAAATATGTTTATAACATAATTAAACATCTCTATTACCTTTACTACTCAATTATGTCATATTAATGAGAGATCTAGCTAATAGGTCATTTTCCAAACTTATCTTATCATGGGACCTTCTTAGGAATTTCATAGAAACTTTTGAACTTGTGTCTATGGCAAAATCAGAAAGAACCATTATAGGAAGACTCATAATAGCATTTATTCCAGGTGAGCAGTTATTACTTGGCTCAATTTAGTGTAGACCATCTGAGAATGGTATTACAAATAGAATTTAAAATAGAAAGTACCTGCAGAAATAAAGCGGGTTGGTTAAAAGATTTTTATAAAGAGAGAGCATTCACAGATAGCACTGATCCATAACAGGTCATAACTAAGTGTCAGAAACAATTTACAGAATAGTTAGCAATTCAGGAGCTCTGGTTTTAAATGACATTTCCATTGACACTCTCTATTTTCTACCAGGTTTCGATAGGCTGACAGGAGATGATTCTTACTTAGAAAGGCAAGTGTCCTGCCCCCCACAGCCAGCCCCTGGAGTGTCTGAGATGTTAAACCCATTATGTTCAATTCAGGTGGTAGATTTCACGAAGTACTGCAGAGTACAGCCCTGGGAGGCATCATTCCACTCAGGATAAGACTGCAGCCTCTGTTGAAAAAGAGTAAAATGAAAAAAAAAAAAACAAGCATTTCAGATGTCCCTGTGGATAACCTAATGCCTTTAACTGTACATTCTTTCTTAGGTGCCCTGGGCATGGAAAAAGGAAAAAGCATTTTATAGGATTCTGTCTGGTTGGTTGGTTGGTTGGTTGGTTGGTTGATTTGGTCTAAGGGTTCGACAAAGAGCAGAAAAGAGATTTGATAATATTTATGCCTGCAGAAATGTATCACTTTGCATCATGCTCTGGACTTAGAGCTAAATGTCATTTTGTAGTTTCTAGAATTGACTTGATCTACCAACCTCCTTTTCTGTATTTCTGGGCTTTTATTTTACACCACGATGTCTGAAATTAGAAAAGGCAGGAAAAAAAACAGTGTATTGTTAAAACACTTGACACAAATCTCTCCCTCTCTCCCTCTCTTTCACACACACACACATACATACACACAATTTTTATCTAATTAATGCTGTGTTAGGACAGTCATCTACTTCATAAGGTTTATGGTATACAAAATATAATCAATTATGAAGCTGAGCAAAAGCAAATAAATTTGTGTCACAATTATATCCACTGTAAGTAATTAATATAACATGTATTTGAAATGCATATAAAAATGGAGTTTTGGATTAAATTTATTGATTTTTAAGATGAGGGAGCATCCACACAGTCTTGGTTCTAGTTAATAACTTCACAGGTCAAAATCAGCACACGTTTCCATTTCTCCCCCAATGATCTTGCTTTAACATCAAACCCAAGAGCTGGACTTAGGATTATTTTACTTTCTTTCTTTGCTTATTTTAACACTCCAGCTCCTATAAAAATTAATAACACTAATGAGAAAAATTAGATGTAGGAGGAGAAACAGCATGTATAAAATGCTGAAAATTACTTGTGTTTCAAAATAGCTGTTTAATCTTACTTTTTCTCTTATCTCTATGAATAATATATATATTCTAATATATATTAATATATATTTGTGTGTGTGTGTGTGTGTGTGTGTGTGTGTGTTGGTAGTGCTGGGGATTGAACACAGTGGCATTTTACCTTCGAGCTACACCTCCAGATGTATTTTATTTCTTATTTGAAAACAGGGTCTCTCTAAGTTGCTAAAGTTGGCCTCGAACCTGTGATCCTCCTTCCTGTCTTAGCCTCCCAAGTACTGGGATTACAGGCATGTGTAATCACGCCCAGCCTATATATCTTCTAATTAAAAATTCACAGTGAATTTTAACCATTAATATATTAACAATTACTAAAATATATTCATAATTAAAATTATAATTAACAGTAGGTTGCCAGGTGCAAGAATGCACACCTGTAATCCCAGCAATTCAGGAGGCTGATGTAGGAGGATTGAAAGTTCAAGGCCAGCCTGGCATTTTATTTTTAAAATGAAAAATAAAGAGAATTGGAATGTATCTCGGGAGTAGAGCACCCCTGGGTTCAATCCCCTGCACAGAAAATAATAATATGTTGAAGTTTGGGAAAGGGGGCAGAAAGTCTACCTTAAGTTCTTAATATGTTCATTCTGTTAAATTATGAAGAGTGAAGACTATATTCCTAACACCAGTTCTTTGAAAAAATAAAGAATAAAAGCTGGGCATGGTGGTGCATGCTGAGGACAGCCTCAGAAAGTAGTGAGACTCTCATCAACCAAGTGAGACCCTGTTTAAAAAATAAGAATAAAGTAGGGGTGGGAGTGTGACTTAGAGGTAGAATGCCCCTAGGTGCATTCCCAGGACCAACAACAATAACAAAAAAGACAAATAAACCAGGTAAGCTACCAACAAGACCATCCAAGGAATAAAGGAGAGAAAAAGAACAAATAACCAAACTTTGGAATGAGATGAGGAACATTTGGTTTATATTTATGATTCCAGTCATTGGATAAGGCAAACTTTTTAAAGGCCAAAATATTTGTCTTTGAACATATATGAGTTTGAAGTTTCTGGGGTCTTAAAAGTGCAAATACAACCAATTTACCTTTATCTATGACTTCTCTGGCTTGAATTCAATTCAGAATTCTCTGATGCTAAAGTCAAATTAAATGTCTTTTTTACAATAGATACCAAATAATTTTCTTCACCAGAGGTGATTTTGTATTTAAAATGTTTCCTCCTTTAAGAACACAAGAGGGCGATATAACCCCAATATACTTGGTTTTGTCTCAGGTGCTTCAGGATAATGCTGAGAGGAGAGCTCACTTCCATCTGTCTACCTGTCACATAATTTGCCAGAATTTTTCCCAAGGGGATTTGATTTCCTTTCTACTTTACTATAGTTTAAACTAACAGATTCAGATTTTTGAAATTTGTTTATAATTTTTGTATTATGTTTTTTTAAAAAAAATATTGTTTTCACTAAGCAAACTGGCCCAAGGTAAATTAGTCTACAGTGAAGAACCTTTATTAGGATGGAAGACATTTATTGTGATGTGTGAGTATGGAAACATAAATATGACAAGAATCATTTAAACAACTAATAAGGTGGGAAAAGCCAGATTATATAGTGAATCAGAGAAACAATAACTACTCACATACACACACAAAAAAATATGAATTTGAAAGTGTGACCAGTGCTGTGCTACTTTGAGACCCTCTAACAGGAAGATTAGTCAGAAATTACTTGCTTAAAGAAATTCTTATTTCACCAAAATCTGAAGGATTAGGTAGCACTAAGCAGGTGAAGTCCAGTATGGAGAAGGAGGAAAAGCAGAACAATAGAATATAAAAATAGTTTTGTGGTTAAACCAAGACGCCATTGACAAAGGTTTTAGAAAACTCCCCATAACCCACCCCTTCACCAAGCTTCCATTAAAAGAAGAGCTGTAAACCCCCAAAAGGCATCTATCTCTCTCTTTCTGAAATTGGCCAGAATTCTCCCTTGGATGTATACTTCTTGCTTTACCCCAAAGGTCTCTTGCTTGAGATGGTGCCAGCATTGAACATGTATTCCTTGCTTTCCTAAAAAAAAAATGTCCGTGCCTCTACTAATGCATGCTGAAATACCTTTCCTTCATGTATGTCAAGGACCCCCTGAACCAAGTTCCCCCTTCTCTCTGGGAACTCCTCAGACCACTCCCAGAGATATCTCTTCTCCCATGACAATATCATCTGTAACAGAGTAGCATATCTTAGTAAATTATATTTTGTCCTGGTAGATATAGCATGCTTAACCACTAAACATCAAATGACTATATGGTCTGACCATCCTGTTATGAATAAGTACTATTAGATCTACCAAGTCAGGCAGACATAGAAAGATCATAGTAAAATAGAAGCGGTATATCTATGGTCCAAAAATGTCCAAGGAAACTGGTTAGCTGAATAAAGAAATGGCCCAGTTCTTCATAATACCTCTATTGTACTGATGCCTAACACTTGGCACAACCCATCTATAGCCTTGTGGGAGTTTCTTATGACTACTGATAGAGAAGAAAGCTTAAGCTTGGTGCAAAAATTAGCTGACCTGTCGGGAAGGAGCAAATTGAAAGACACATCATTATCCCATTGCTACCCTCCAGCCCCTTTCTGAAGTACACAGGAAAGGAGTAGATAGTTTTGGACAGTACTTTCAGCTATGCCATTTCTGTGCAAATGGAAATGGCCCAGGTAATAAGTATATGTAATGGACCTATGGGAGTTGGAACAAAGTATGAATATATATATTTAATCACATGTGGATGCCAATCATAGGAAATCCACTCCAAAGAAGCACTAAAAAAATCAAGTGGATAGGATGACTTGGCCAATAAATTCCAGATCTCCTCTGACCTTGATGATGCCAGCCCATTCATGGGCTCATGAATGAAGTGAACACAGTAGCAGAGATAGAGTCTATGCTAACAGCATGGGCTTCCTCTCACTCTTTCTGCTTCCTGTCACTCAAGCTGATCTAGCTATTTCTGCTGCCAAATGTCTGCCTTACCAACAAAGTAGACCAATGCTGAGCCCGCAATATAAGAAAACTTCCGGAGATTTACCAGACACTAATGGGAGGTGGATTGCCTCACATCTTTCAATTCCAGGAAGGGCACTGACTCATTGACTAAAGTGGAATTATACTCTAGGTATAAATTTTTCTTTCTTTGTTTCTAATACTTCAGCCAGCACTACTATCAAACGGCACACAGAATATCTAATGTACCAAGGAAGAATAGAGTATATAACTGCCTCAGACCAAGGGATTCACCTTTTAGTAAAGAAATCATGTCAATGTACCATGACCAGGAGATGATGGCACTATCAGAAAACAGTGGCCTTCACCAGAAGGAGGCAAGGAAGCCTACCACCATGTTTTGACTGACCCAACATATGTATTAAGCCAATGGCCATTCTATGGTATCATATCTCAAGCAGTAGAATATGCTGTTCCTGAAAACAAGGGATGGAAGTAGTAATGGCCCTGTCATCATTAGTCAACACTTTTGCTTCTTCTTCCAGAACTTTAGGTTCTGTAGGTTGAATGGTCCTGGTTTCCAAAAGGGAAATACCCCCACCAAGGGTTAGAGCACGAGCTACTTTAGAACCTTCATATCAATTGAACAGGGGGCAAAAAGAAAATCACTGCTCTGGCAAGGGCAGATGATTGGCACTGATCATCATGAAGGAGTGAGGGAGGGCCAGGAACAAATATATATGGAAGTCAGATGATTGACTGGAGTGTCTCAATACTCCCATGCTGAACTGTAACTGCAAATGGACAAGCATAGCCGCCATGTCCTGTTAGAGGTGGCAATCAAGGATTCAGAATCCTTAGGGAAGAGGATATAGTAAGTTCAGCAGATAAATCACCTAGACTAACATAATTTCTAGTCAGAAAGGAGGGGAGTTCCACAGGAGTAACCATAACGTATTGAATCATGGCAAATACAAATTATTTTTAGCCAATATAATACATGATATGTTGAATGACATCAAATGGTATGTTCCATTACATTTCACTTGTTAATGATGCAAAATTTCTACCATTCCTGCACATGCAGCTGTGATGTGTTTGTTACTTCACTGATTTTAGGCAAAGAAACAAAATGTTCTCTACAGAAGAAGTAAACACAGTGATTCAACTGAGACAAAGAGAGAGTTAACCTGTCTCCAGGTTTTATGGCCCCCATGCAGCATGGGTGCTGTAGATAAGAGATGATAAGTATCTATTATAACCTTGGGACTATCTGCAGCTGGTGCTATTGTTCAGCCCACTAACCTTCTCTCCTACATTTCTCTAGAAATGTTGACCAAGCAGGATCCTGGAGAAACTGTGCCTAGATGAAGAATACTTAACATAAAAAGCAAGTAGGTCTAGGCGGTACAAGAGGCAGCCTATGGTAGAAGTTGTAGACAGCTTACCCTTTCCCAGCAGGTGCACCCATCCCCCAGATGCCTCCAATGTTAACTAATAATATTTCCCAGCTGTGTCTTTCTCCGGAGAATTTCTCTCAGTTAACGTCAATTCACCCATCAAACTAGGCATAATCTCTTCGATCCCTATTTCCCCTTAAGGAGCTGACCTCAGCCAATTAGTGATTGTCACCAGGTATAAAAGGTCCTTACTTAAAGGGAACTAACTCTGGGGTGTAATTTTTGTTCCAAGACTTCTCTGTGGAATTAAGCTAAAATGAGTCTCTGCTGAGTTCATACACTTGCTTAATTTTTGTAATCCGTACCCTCTCTGGCCTCCTGCAGCCTTCTTCTTCTGAGGCACTCCCTTCCAACAAATCACTTGAACTTAATCTGCCTCTCCTTCCAAGAGAACCAACCTGAGACAGTTGGTGAGTTCAGTGGATTTCATACATTTATATGAAATATACTTGTTCTTAGCTCTCTAGTCATACTTCATTTATGCTTCCTGGTTTTAGAGCTTTTTGTTTGGATAGGTTTTACTACATAAATGGTTTTCTTTGACGTGTATTTGATCTGATAACCTGGAAGGTCACATTTTTATTATAGTGATTGCCATCATAAGTTTTTATACTTAACTGTTTTGTCCAACAGTATCTATAAGTGGTATCAAAATTTGAATATTTCCTCTTCCCCATCTCCTTTCAATTTTCTTCTCCCAGAGTCACTATTTTTTAAAATGGATAGTCCTTCAGTTAATTAAATCTATGCCCACAGCCAATACTATTCCTATATTTTCTGATTGACTTCAAGTTTTTCTCTGGTATCTTTTTCATGAAGGGCTCACAAAACAAAATTTCTTGAGTTTTTGCATATCAAATGGCCATTTTCTGTCTTTAGATAAAATTATTGATGTCAGCCTGTTTTTCTTTTCTTTTCTTTTTTTTTTTTTTTGGTACTGGGGGTGGAACCCAGGGAACTTCTACCTCCGGGCTATACCCCCAGCCCTATCTTATTTTTTATTTGGAAACAGGGTCTTGCTAAGTTGCTGAAAACCTCACTAAGTTGCTGAGACTGACTTTGAACCTAAAATCCTCCTGTCTCAGCCTCCCAAGTATTGGGATTACAGACATGCTCCACCATGCCCGGCTCTGTTCTTATTTTCTGTTATTGCCAGTTTGATCTTTTCTGTCTAGATACAAAAGAATCCTTCCTTTCTTTGTGAAGTTAACCAATTCTTCTAGGACCTACCACTGTTCTGATTTTGATGGTTTCTTATTTGTATTCAGTATTCCCGTTAACCTGAAGATTCAATTCTCATTTTATTCTAGAAGTGTTTCTTGTGTAGACACATGCACATGAATACATAGGCACACACAGATATTCAGGTATTTCTACTATCTGAACCCTTGTTGTCTGAACTCAGAAATAAAAGACTCAGATCAATATTTGAAGAAAATTTTGCCATCTTAACTCAGTGTGATATTGTGATTTATAATCAGATATATATTTGGTCTTTGTCCTGTTTCCTGACATACAACTCCTGAACCACTTGGAATGAATGGGCTGTGGTGGAACTCCACAGTGGAGCACTTGCCTAGTACGTACAAGGCCCTGTGTTTGATCCCCAGAACCACAAAAGGAAAATAATAATAATAAAATAATAATAATAATAATAATAATAATAATAGTAATAATAAAAAGGAAAATTCTGACATGATATTTTTGGAGATAAAAACTCTTGAAATCTCAGAAGTGGTAGCTGGCAGCCCCTAAATAGCTTCAAGATGAGGCTGGTCACCAGAAAGATCAACACAGTACTAGAAGGGTTGGGACTTTCGGTCCCACTCTCCAACCACCAATGGAAGAAGGGGATAAAGGTTAAATTGATCATCAATCACCAATGATTTAATCAGTTATGCCTATGTAGTGAAATTTCAACAAAAACCCCAAAGGACTGGATTTGGACAGCTTCCAAATAGCCAAAAACCTGGAGTTGGTGCTCTGAGCAGGACATGGAGCTCCATCCCTCTTCTCCCATACCTCATGTTATGCATCTCTTTCATCTGAACCTTTTTGATATTCCTTATAATAAACTGGTACATGTAAGTAAAGTGTTTCCCTGAGTTCTTTGAGCCTCTCTAGTAAATTAATCAAACCTGACAAGGCAGCGATGGAAACCCCCATTTATAGCTTGTGTGTCATGAGCACAAGATGCACCCATACTTGTCACTGGCATCTGAATTTGCGGGCAGTTTTATGGGGTTGAGCCCTCAACCTACAGGATATAATACTATCGCAAGGTAGAGAGTGTCAGCATTCAAGTGAATTGGAGGTCACTCAGTTGGTATCCACTGGAGAATCTGTTGCAGAATTGTGGCTGGTGGAAAGGAGCCCCCATGTGCATTTTGGTGACCAGAGAAGCATTCTATGTCTGTTGCATTGTAAGAGTACAATAGGAGAAACAGTTTGGTTGCATTTTTTCTATTCACTCAAGAACATAATGATTTCAAATAGCAATAATTTCATAAGCATACCTCATATAGAGTTATTTTATTATTTACCCCATTATTTCTTTCAGGGATACTGAATTATAAATATTAAATTTCTTTTATCTTCTGTATCTACCATTATCTTTTCCATACAACTTTAAACTTTTGTAAGTTTCTGCCTTAGTTTGCTCATATTTCTTAGTTCTAATTAAATGATGCCTACACATTTTTAGTAATGTCTCTTCTTTGTGTCACTTCTATGTATGAAGTAGATTCATTGTGGACTGGTTTCCAACTTGCTTGCATCCAGTGAGGCAGAACAGCCCCTCACACAACAATGTACTAGAATCAGGTTTATTACCTACAAATAACAACAAGGATCAACAGAAGCCTATTGTGAACCAGTTCCCCAAAGTGGCAGAAAGCTGCCTGGGGTGGATGAAGTCTTACCTGCATCTCTCCCACTTGCCATGAGAAGCCCAGAAAAGCAGTCCACCCTGGAGAAATGGACTGGCTGGGCTGAAACTTTGAAAGACATCCTGTTTTTAGGGAGGACTGGAACAGACCAGTTTCTCTTTATTTCAGGATGTTTCATTCCCAGCACGTTCTATAAGTATTCTTGAGAATAACAAGCAAGAAGAGAAGAAAATTTGGTCTGTCCATGGCCATCTGGAGAACTGCCCAACAACGTGTGCCTTTGTTTGTGTGATTTTATTTTTCCCATTCACTTATTTCCTAAAACCCCGTGAAAGGATTAAATCTCTCTTTGACTGGGCATGGCAGCACATGTCTGTAATCCCAGTACTTGGGAGGCTGAAACAGGAAGATCGCAGGTTTGCAGCCAGCCTCAGCAACTTAGGGAGGCCCTCCACAACATAGACCACAGTACTGTAAAATAAATAAATAAATAAATAAAAAGAAAAGAAAATAGGACCGGATATGTAGCTTAGAGGTAGAATGCCTCTGGGTTCAATCCCCATTACCGCACACACACAAAATAAAGTATCTCGCTTGCGCACACGCATGCACACATGCGCACACATACACAAATACACACTGAAATGAAGTTATTAAATTCTTTAGCCCAGGGAAGGGTTAGGCATGAGACTGCAGTCACCTAGGTCATTCTGGTAGCAGCGTGGGCTTCTGCAGACTCCCTAATACCAAAAAGACTTTTCCTTCTTTTTGCAATTCTTACCTGGAGTGTAAAGTTCCCAACACCAATCATCGCCCTGTGCCATTCTCATCAACCAGTGCAATCTTAACAACCAGTTTCCATAACTTCTTTCTTTGTGCCTTTTTAAATTTTTATATTTTATTTTATATTTTATTTTATTTTATTTAGCGGAACTGGGGATTGAACCCTTGGGCATTCTACCTGCGAGCTACACCCCCATCCCTATTTTTTTATTCTTTATTTTGAAACAGGGTCTCACTAAGTTGTCCAGGGACTCACTAAATAGCTGAGGCTGGCTGCAAACCTGCTATCCTCCTGTCTCAGCCTCCCAAGAACTGGGATTACAAGCAGACGCCACCACACCCGGCCTTTCTTTGTGCCTTTTTTAATCTACAAAAACTCAGACCCTTGTAATGGGGGGGGGGCATTAATTCTGTGTGACTAGAATTCATTCCCCACTGAAGATCACCCTCATTTTGACTCAAATAAATTGTTCTCATACTCAGTATACCTCCACTTGCCTAACTTGAACGGTTGGTACACTGTTCAAAACATCTTTAACCTGAATTCCTTTTCCCTTGCTTTGAGCTGGTGTTCTACAGTAAAATTTATTTCATTATTTCTTTCCTTCTACTTATTTTGGACTTATTTTTTATTATTTTCCAACATTTTAAGCTAGAATCTTGTCACTTATTTTACTTAATATAAGCATTTAGCCATACATGGTAGTGTATGCTTGTAATCCCAGTACCTGGGAGGCTGAGACAGCAGGATCGCAGGTTCCCGGCCAGCCTCAGCTACTTAGTGAGGCCCTCCACAACTTAGTGAGACCCTGTTTCAAAATTAAGAATTAAAAAAAATGGGCTGAGGGTGTATCTTGGAGGTAGAATCCCTCTGGGTTCAATCCACAGTACCACAAAAAAAAAAGCATTTAAATTATTGATTTTTCTTTAAGAATTATTCAGCCATATTCCAGAAATTCCAACATGTAGTTTTATCACTATTATTTGTTTTGAAGAATTTTCTGATTTTCACTGTGATTTCTTTTATTCCTCATGGATTACTTAGAAATATGTTGTATAATTTTCAAATATTTGAAAGGTTCCTAGATACCTGCTATTATTCTTTAATTCCACTGAGACCAGAAAACATACTCTGTGTGGTTTAAATTCTTTTTCAGCATATTAAGTCATTTTTATAGCCATTATATGAACCAACTTAGTGAGTTTACCACCCTCCCTTGAAAACATGTATTTTGAAGTTCTATAATCAGATATTATCAGCTAGGTTACGTATATAGAATAGTGAGCCCTAAAAATGTAAATATCCTAATCTCCAAAACCTGTGCATATGTTAAAAGAGAGTTGCTGATGTGAGTAAATTAAGGATTTGGGATGGGGAAATTATCCTGGATTACATGGTTAGGTCTAAAGAAACTATAAGAATGTGTATAAGAGGGAAGGTATAGGATCCAATGGAGAAGAAAAAAAGCAATCTGATGAAAGAAGAAAGCAAGAAAAAGTTTGAATATACTAAATTGCTGGCTTTAAAAATGCAAGGAGGGGCCTCTAGAATTCGGAAAAGAGAAGAAAATGGATTCCCCTAAAATCTCTAAAGGAAGCTCAGCACTTGACTTTTGACCCAGTAAAACCCATTTTGTACTTCTAATCTCTAAAACTGTTGCCTAATGAAGTCAATAGTTTGAAGACATTAAATTGATGAGGTTGACCTGCAATCCTTCTGTCTCAGCCTCCCAAATCCTGAGGTTACAGGTGCGTATCACCACGCCCAGCAGTGCTTACATATGTCTGGTTGGATTTGCACAATGATCCCTGTCTTACACAGCAGTTCACATCTCAATTTAATTCTCCTATGCATTATGAGGTCTTTCCTAGACATGCTTGTTTTGGGGGTGGGGGAATCAAAAAATTATATGGCATTTATAAACAGAATTTGGGGCTGCCATTCTTTAGCTTTCTCTGCTAGGTAGCTAGATAGAAATGAGCAGGTCTGGTCAAAATTGGGTTTCACCTAAGGGAAAAAGTTAAGCAGGCTCTTATGAATGGAACTGTAGGACTCCCAGCCCAGCTGTGGTTAGAGAGAGAATCTGGAGGATATCAGGAGGCTGAACTTACTGCATGCATAACCCCCTGCAAGGTTTCACTTGGGCCCCAATGGGAAAGTTTCCAACATGGTGACAGCAGCCTAGATGCACTAAGCTGTGGTTAGAAAAGAGATAGTGACCTCCCCAAGTGCATATACATGAGGAGAAAGGTTTCCAGACCCAATAAGTCTCACCACATGGAAGACTTGTCTCATCGCCATTTTTCCACTCCAGAAAGCAGCCAGTTTCAGACCCCTTCTTGGGAACGTACCCCTTTATTCTATGCTGTTTTCCACTTTGGGAAACAGTCCTTCTAGAACTCTGCAGAATGTAACCCCTTATCACGGCCTTCTCTTACACTGTGTTCTCACTTCCCTAAATAAACTTCTTATGCTCCTTATTTATGCTTTCCATTTGAAATCTTTCTCTTGGAAAAAGCAAGAATCGAGGAAGAGATAACCACCTTATAACAATGTATTGCTAGGAGAGATGATCACCCTATATACATCTCCTTTCTGGGGTTGCCCACCTCAATTTCCAACACCTGTGGCTGCTCTTGTTCTGGGCACCCCAGGCCAGATGCCTTGCAGGGCTTCTACTGGACTGGATTCAGTAGCCCACACATATAAGAAATAAGCAAACAATGTAAAACGGAAAAATGAATTTCATCACAGTTTGGCCAAAACTGGGAAGATGGTAACCTAACTACCAGTCCTATAGGAATGTTACCATTTACAGGAACAAAAGCTAGGAAATATACATATGCAAATTTATTCAGAGATACCTTACAAGTCCAATTTTCAACACTTACTGGCTTCTGCTCAAGGTGTATGGCCAGTTCCTTGTTTTCCATTCTTATCATGAGGAAACTCAGTTGCAGAAAACAATGTATCAGGAAATTGAGGTGATTGGGGCTTCTAGTTGTAAAGGGGAATTGTACACTCTGAATACTGTCCTCTACTTTTGACTATACAGACTGGGAACTTTGTATAAAAGATTTAACTGTCCCACTCGCTATTGCTGCCTTCTGCCTCAGTTCATCAGAAATCCATTAAGAATGGGTACTTAATCCACACTGCCCTTTTGCAACCATCACCTCCCCTCTGGATCTGCCTGTTAATGTAACCTAGTCACAGGAGTCACATCTCACCATACTTCTGGTCCTACACACCTAGAATTCTACCTACAAAAAATTGTGCAAAAAGTGAAGTTGACCTTATGGAATTTAACTTTACAAATATCACTCCTTTATCAGAACCATATCACAGCTTCACTTGCTATTTTCCATCATATTGCCAAGGTCTAAGATGAGGTGATATTTAGATACCCTTGCTCTTCAGATGTGAGAATATAATTGTATCTTTTCTGTCAAAGGAGGTAGTTTCACTTAGGCGGCCATTTTGTAACCTGGTAGGGACTTACATTCCTTCCCCAAATTAACATCTCTTACAGGTGTCGACCCTCCCCCATCTTCCCCTGTAGCTGACCAGGAAGAATGTGAAGCTGTAACTTTGACCAATAGGAGTTCAGCGCAGGAGGAGCCTTGCGTTAGGGATATAAGACCCACTGGGTTCTTTGTGAAGCGTGCTCTCTCTCATATCTGGGAGCACCCTTTTTTGCAAAAAAGTAAAATCGCCTTACCAAGCAATTTTCGAACACATGCCGTTTCTTTAGACTCCGTAAAAAGTTGTTTCTAACACAGAGAAAAATATTCCATGACTATTGTATTCATTTCTGAACTATTTTACAAATTGGGGGTCATAGTGTTTTTTCTTTTATTTTCTACTATTTTCATTTACCTCCTCTGATTTATCCCTAGCCACACATCACTGTTTTTCTCTGTTACTGCCTTTCCTTTCATTTTATTCTGTTGTGAATTATATTTATGTATTTTAATATTTATTCTTGTAAAGGAAACTGAAGCCTTTACTGTTTTATACAACCAAATTAGGTTCATTGTGTAAAATTGAAAGCATAAAACTGATTCCATAGATTTCTAAGTTATTTTAAATACCATCATATGTGTGTATGTCACTATCACTATGAGCTACATTATGATGTGAGGCTATAATGCACCAATAAAAGTATCAGAATAAATAAATACTATAATATCTAACTGGAGATATTCTAAAAGTATCTACAACAATTTCTGTAATTATTCTATGATCTGAGAATGCTGCATACAATTTACACTGTTCTTCTTAGGAATGTCTTTGAAAGGACTTAGCATTGTAGCTTTCATGTAGTTATGGGGGTGTTCACAATACTGTATTATTACTCAGGGATCAGCTTTGTAGTACTCAAGAACATGGATGCAAATCCTTTTTAAGACTGTTTGTATATTAGAAGACTTTAAAGATATTGCTCCAAACTAATTCCAGAAGATGAAAAAAACTTGGTAAGTTATTCAACCTGATCCAATTTATAGGGCTCTGTTTCTAGGAAATAAAATGAAATTATAAATATTTCATTGTGTAATATAAAAATCCTCATGTCAGACCTAAGATATTTAAAAGAAATTTGAAAATTTCTTACTAAGGGAATTTGATAAAAAAATAAATTAGTATGTGCGTGAATTCTGGCTTTCACACCTATGAACATTATTTACTTTAGTAGTGACAAACTCTCTCCTTTGACCAATATTCCAATAACATATGTGTGAGTCCTCTGTTTGACTAGGCCCATTTTTGTCCTGTACAGTCTAGTTTGAGCAAGCATTCTGCTGAGTCAATCTGGTGAAAATCTCCCACTCTTGGTATCTGATCACCCTGATCAAGTCAGTTTAGTAGAAACCCCTTATTCCCGAGGCTTCCTCTTACTAATTTTCCATCCACTGACCTCATCCTGTTTCTTGGTTATCAATAGCCACTCTTCAAGACCTCATAGCAGTGGTCACTATACCTATCACCATGGCCTTCCTAGAATAATGTCTGCTTTAGCATCTTTAACAAATGTCATGAATAATTTTTTTAACAGTAGACATTAATACTTTTTAATTTGACAATCTGTATTTAGACTTGTATCATTTTAGAATTGATAGTGACAGTTTTTAAGATGAGAAAAATGAGTAAGCCTGAAATAGAGTCAAATTTTTTAAACTGCATTTTTATCAATAGAGTTCCCTTTTATGTCTCATGCGTTCCAGTTTTTTGGTAATTTAGATTAGTGACTCTTTTAATTTAAATTATATAATAGCTATTTTATTATCTTCTAAACTAAAGCATGACAAACTAATTTCTCATCAAGAGCAGTGGTCTTCACTATAATTCTACAGTATTCCATCTACCTGCCTAAGATAGTTAGGAGGGTACACATATATTCAAATAGTTTTATGTATCTCTAATAGTACAATCTATACTTGTTCAAATTTCAAGCTAGGATTGTATTGCTATTATCATAATTTAATTTCTATTTCCATTCTTTCCAATCTCTATGCAAGAGTAAAATATTTAAGGACTGAATCCAAAAAATGAAGTATTTAAGGAAGGAACCCACATTCCATGAGGACAGTCATAAACATTTGAAAAGATATAATGACCAAAGAGTAATTAGGTTCTTTAAAAGCTAATATAACGCCGGGCGTGGTGGCGCACGCTTTTAATCCCAGTACTTTGGGAGGCGGAGACTGGAGGATCAGGGTTCCTGGCCAAACTCAGCGCGCATGCACACGTGTGCGCGCGATCGATCTCTCTCTCTCCTCTCTCTCTCTGTCTCTCTCTGTCTCTCTCTCTCTACCTAGTGAGGCCCTCTGCAACTTCGTGAGACCCGGTTTCAAAAATAAAGCATAAAAAAATAGGGCTGGGGGCGAAGCGTGGAGGTAGAACGCCCCTGCATTCAATCCCCGGTACCGCAAAAAAAAAAAAAAAGCTAATATAAACATTTATATTCCACAGAAGAAGGTTGCTTAGAGTTTAGGAGAAACATACTTATATAATTAAAACTTTGAAATTATTTTGAATAAAAATAAAATAAAAATTGTTTAATAAGTAAAATAAAATGTATTTAAAATATGTTTAAAAACCCTAAATTTTTAAAAATTACTTTGAGTATATTACAATTATACTTCCTAGTGAGTTTTAATGTGATACAAATAAATATGCATGTATTTCCCTCCACATCTCACCATGCTTCCCCCACCCCCATTTTTTTTATTTACTTGTGTGACTAGAAACCAACATCTGAAAAAGATATACCTGACATATCTTGGTCATAGAAAAGAATTTGTTGAGCACCATTAGCATTAAATATTGAGGGAGATTCAGAATAAATTTGGGTTCCATGCCATAAAGTATATAATCCAATTAAAGTAACAATAATAATATATATGTGAATAAATGCTAAAAATGTAGAATTGTTTACAGATATCAAATTCTAGGACAAAAAGTCTATAATTTAGGCATGTAGAAAAGGGGGTCCAGGATTTTTAGTGAAGAACTTAAGAAAGTGAGATCTGTGGAAGCCTCCAACTTCTCAGTGACACCTGTGAAAAGAAATGGAGAAAAGATTTGTTTTCCCTTCCACCTAGAGTACATGATGATTTAATGGAGACATACTATCCAAAGGATAACGAGCTGAAGATCAATGAGAATTGTAAATGAAAGATTTACACCTGTTGGTTATAGCCACTGAGTTTGAAAGATGAATATAAATATACTTTCAACAAAAATAAATTGAATTTTTAAAATGGAAATGATCCTAAACTTCTTTTTTTATTCAACATTTTAATTTTAGAACTAAAACTGTTCAAAGGACAATGATGTGTTATCTTTGAATTCTTCAGTTGCCATAACAAAATATCATAGACTGGGTGACTCAAACAACAGACATTTATTTCTTACTCTTCTGGAACTACGAAGTTCAAGATCAAGGTACCAGCTGATTCAGGTCAGCCACCTTCTCACTGTGTCCTCATATGACAGAGGGAGAGCTCTGGTCTCCTTCTTCTTCTTCTTCTTCAAAGGTTGTTAATCTGTTAAAAAGTAGAACTTAGGCACATTAAAATTGTAATGAGTTTATTTGAGCATTCAAGGATTCATGAAACAGGCAGCACCAGACCACAGACCAATCAGTATTCCACTGAGGGGGAGAGAGGAGAAAACTCTTATGGCATTCTTGTGTTGGTCAGCTTTCTATCACTGTGACAAGAATCAGAGACAGATGACTTACAAAAAAGAAAAGTTTATATTGGCTCATGGTTTCAGTCCATGGTCACTTGGCCATGTTGCTTTGGGCCTATGGCTATGGCTATGCTCAGCATGTCATGGGGGAATATGCAGTAGATGAGGGAAAGAGTGAGAGGAGAAGCTGAGTCCTAACATCCCCCTCAGTGACCCAACTTCCTTTCACTAGACCTCCCATCCTAAACATTCTATCACCTCTTAATAGTGCCACAAGCTGGAACCAAGCCTTTAAAGCAGGGGCCTTTGGGGGGACATCCCAGATCCAAACTGTAGTAATGTTTATGAAAGGAAGACAAAAACTGTATATTTGATTGGCTGAAGTGGAAAGACCCTAGTTAGAGGTTAGTTTGGTAGTTTCTAATTGGGTAAGCTTGTTTACATGGAGTTGAGCTTCAGTTTGCTTATATAGGAACTCAAATAGCTGGAGTAATCCCAGCCTATTGACCTCCCAATTTTTTTTATAAAAATATCATCATAGGGGCCTGCTCCTCATGACCACAGCTAAACTTAATTACTTTGCAAAGGCCCCACCTCCAAATCCATCACTTTGAGAGTTAGGGCTTCAAAATATGAATTGGGGGGTTCAGTTTGGGACATTCAGTCTACAACATGTATTAAAAGATGGTAGCCTCAGTATGTGTATAATTTGGGAGAATGCAACATTATGTTGATGTGTATTGTTTGTGCATAGTTATATAAGGATAAGGAAGAATTCACAGGCTTCTAGGATAAGGTACAATTTGTAAACTCTGAGTATGGAGATAACTAAAAATCTATTTTAGTTGTTATCTGAAATTTAAATCACAGATTGTATGACCCTATTGTTAATGGAGTTTCCATAATATTTCCCCCTACCAAATAGGTCTTTTCTTTGTGGAGCTGAACACAGAAAATCCCCCTCTTATTATAGTTGTGAAACACCCAGATCAGTGATCCCCCAAGGAAGCTCCAGGAGTCCAGGTCCGCATGCAAAAGCAAGGAGTCTTTATTACAAGCTCGAGCTTGGACCCTCTGTCCATCTGACGCAGCGGTGAGACAGAGAGCCCCGAGCTGATTTTCAGAACAACTTTTATACACAAACTGGGGGCCTTTGGCACCCTTTATTTTGATTGGCTAACAAGCAGGGATTAGAATCTTGTCGTTTGGGGATTGGTGTAAGTCTCGGCGCATGCGGGGTTGCCAAAAAAGGTAGGGTATAAGGCCCTGAGTCAACGGTCATGGAACGTCAGATACTTGTTTGTCTCTCTCTTTTTTTTTTTTTTTGGCGGTACCAAGGATGGAACGCAGGGGCGTTCTACCTCTGCACTACACCCCCGGCCCTATTTTTTTTATGTTTTATTTTGAAACCGGGTCTCATGAAGTTGCGGAGGGCCTCACTAGGTAGAGAGAGAGAAAGAGAGAGAGAGAGAGAGAGAGGGAGGAGAGAGAGGAGAGAGAGAGAGTGCACGCACACACGCATGCGGGCTGAGGCTGGCCGCAAACCCGGATCCTCCGGTCTCCGCCTCCCAAAGTACTGGGATTACAAACTGTTTGTCTCATTTTTGATTGTCCTTTCTTGGGTGTGGTGACTCTATGGTTTTTCCAGGAACCCAGGGTCAGGTTAAGGCCTAGCCTGAATTTCTGTTTCTTGGCGCCTGTCATGGCAATAGCTAGGCTAATTGGTGGGCTCTTCAAGACAAATCATTCAACTAAAAGAGCATATTAATAAAGAGATATAAGTTATAGAAACAAACAATTTCTGGAGCTGAAAAGGATAATAACAGAAATGAAAAATCACTAGTTTGTTTGAATAGCAGATTGGAACAGGCAGAGAGAAAAACCAATGAACTTAAAGGTAGGTCAATTGAAATGATTCAATCTGATAAACAGACTGGAAAAACAAACAAAAAAGAATAAAGAACAATGCGCAGAAACTGGAAGACCTGTGGGGCACCCCCAGGCACACCAACACCTGCATGCTGGTAGTTGTAGAGAGGGAAGCAGTGGAGAAAATGATAAGGTCGAATAGAAGAAATAAAATTTTAGGTAGAAAGGAGACAAGACGGGAAGGGAAGGAGTAAATCTAAAGTCCTAAGCTTGCCTTGCTGTCTTGCTTAAGACATGCCAAATGTAGCAAGACCCTTTAAAAACACAATGGGCTAGCTTCACATCTGAAATCCCTGAGAAATTCCTGAGGTGATTAGTTTTGGAAGAGAAAGAACTTCACCTTCCACTGAAACTCCAGAAGATCACACCTGTTATTACACTCAGCTGGCCACCCGCTGGCCTGGCCAGCAGGCTCCTTGTCTCCACTGTTCTCTGCCCCTGGAAGACCTGTCCCTAAAAAATTAACATCCTCTGCCTGAAGAAAACAAAGGAGGCACCTCTAACCAACACTCTCCCCATTTCCAATACCTATAAAAAGAGACTGTAAGAATTCGGGGCTGCTGCTCTCACTTCCTGAGGTGGCCCGCATTTCCCTGAACATGTTTCCCTTTTCCTTGAATTAAACCTGTCTTTTCTCTGACTGGTGTGTGTTGAAATTCTTTTGTACACAGACCCAAGGACCCCGGGGGACCCTGAGGTGAGTTTCCCCTTCCCAGGCCGGGGAACTCCTTAGGACTCTCCGCGGAGCTATTGAGTTCACCCTTACAAAAGGAGCACCTAGAACATTGTGTGTGTGTGTGTGTGTGTGTGTGTGTGTGAGAGAGAGATTGGGGATGGAGCCCAGGGGTATTCCACCTCCAAGCTACACCCTCAGCCCCATTTTATTTATTATTTTGAAACAAGGTCTCACTAAGTTGCTGAGGCTGGTCTTGAGCCTGCGGTTCTCCTGTCTCAGTCTCCCAAGTACTGTGATTACAGGCGTGCACCACCACACCTGGCTTCATACAAAGAGTATTTGAAAAGAAATATTGGTCAAAATTTTCCCAAATTTGATAAAAGAATCAAAGAATCTCAGCAATCTCCAAAGGAGATAAATACAAAGAGAATGAAGGAAAAAATGACATGATCATCTCAATTGAGACAGAAAATATATTTGATGAAATTCAACAATTGTTTTATGATAAAAATGCTTAACAAACTAGGAGGCAACTTCTCTCTCAGGATAAAGGGCAAGTATGAGAAACCTACAGCTAATGTCATATTCAGTTATAAAAGACTAAAAACAATAAAAAATAAAAGACTGAAAGCCTTGCCACTAAGATCAAGGACAGGAGAGAGATGTTTGCTTTCACCTCTGCTATTTAAAATTGTACTGAAAGGTCTAGCCAGAGCAGTTAGGTAAGGAAAGGAAGAAGTAAAACAACCCGTCAACTGGAAGAAAAACATTTGCTAATCATATATCTAGTAAGAGTCTAATATCTAGAATAAGAACTTACAACTCAACAACAAAAAACTCAAGTTAAAAAAATGGGTAAAGGATCGGTATAGACATTTCTTCAAAGTTTCACAAATGGCCAAAGAATAGCACATGAAAAGATGCTCAATATCTAGGTCATTAGGTAAATCCAAATTAAAATCACAATGAGATTACTTCACACTCAACTTGTCAGGCTTTAATTAAAAATAACAGGCATTGGTGAGGATATGAAAAAATTTGAATCTTCATATATTTTTAGTGAGAATGTTAATGGTGCAGGAACTATAGAAAACTGGTGGTTCCCCCAAAAGTTCAGCACCGTATTAACATTTTGCTGCAAAAGAACTCGAAACAGGTACTTAAACACATATTTGTGCATGACTATCTAAGCAGCAGAAAGAATCCAAATTTCCACAACTGATGAGTGAATAAATAAAATATAGTATATGCATAAAATGGAATGTTATTCAGCCATAAAAAGAATGAAATATTAATACACACTAAAACATGTATGAACCTGGAAAATATTATAAGTGCAAGAAGTCAAATAAAAAAGGTTATATATTGTGTGTTTTATTTATATGAAAAATCCAGAATAGTTAAGTCTATAAAGATAGAAAGCAGATTAGTTGCCAGGGGTCAGGGAAAGAGGAAAATGGAGAGTGGCAGCTTTATAAGTATAGGGTTTAGCTGGGCGTGGTGGCGCACGCTTGTAATCTCAGTACTTGGGAGGCTGAGACTGTAGGATCTGGGTTCGTTGCCAGCCTCAGCTACCTAGTGAGGCCTCTACAACTTAGTAAGACCCTGTTTCAAAAATAGGGCTGGGGGTGTAGCTCCGAGGTAGAATGCCCCTGGGTTCCATCCTAGGTACCGCCAATAATAATAATAATAATAAGTATAGGGTTTTCTTTCAGAATGAAGAAACTTTTTCAGCAAAGAGGTGGTGGTCACACGTTAAAAATGTACTAAATGCCACTGAATTGTACACTTCAAAATAGTTGATTTTATGTTATGTGAATTCCACTCACTTTTTTAAAAAAGTTTTTTTCAAAAAACAGTGTCATAATATTTATCTAAAGAAGCTATAGAAATGGAAATAGAAAATGAACCAATAGCAGAATTGATTCATTCAAATCCATAAATAATTTCCTGAAATGGTTAATAAAATTGATAATCTCCTACAAGAACCAATCAGAAAATAAAAAGTAAAGAAACACAAGTGACCTATGGAGTAATGAAAGAGAGGATATGATTATAGAGCTCTCTGATACTAAGATACAAGAATATTATATAGAGTGTTCCAATGAAGAACTTGATGATTTAGGTGAAAAGGAAAAGGGCACTGAAAAACCCAAGTACCCACTTTGACAAATGAAGGAATAGAAAATCTGAATAGTTCTATGTCTTTGAAGAAATTAAATCTATTACCAAAAGCTTCCCATAAAGAAACGGTTAGGCCCATCTGGCTTTATTGCTGAAATCTATAACTTGTTTAAGGATGAAATAATTATGTTTTATTTAAGTTTTTTTCAGAAAATGAAAGTTGAGATAACCCCCACCCCCCAGGTTATTTAATGAAGATGGCATAACACTGATACTAAAATATGACAGAGACATTACAAGAAAAATTGTCAATCAACTTAGCCACATGTAAAATGAAGAGACTGCAGTTTCACATCTGTGTTTGATTGACAGATGTTTTAAGGACTGGGAGGTCATTAATCACTCCCTCATAATGTGAGTGGTTTAGATCCAATAAACAGAAGAGAGTTGGAAGTGACTGTAGGTGGCTAGAGAGGTAGGGACTGCAGTTGCAGTGCTGTTAACATAAACCAAAGGCACACAACACTGAAAATGTACTTAATGTTACTGAATTGTATACTTCAAAATGGTTCATTTTATATTATATGAATTCCACTTAATTTTTAAAAGTTTTTTAAGAATATAATGATTTTCGTATAAAGAAGCTATAGATACATAATTTTTTTTTTGTACTGGAAATTGAACCCAGGGGCATTCTACCTCTGAGCTACACTCCCATCCCTATTTTATTTTATTATTTTAATTTTGAAAACAGGGTCTTTCTGAGTTGCTGAGGGCCTCGGTAAGTTGCTGAAACTGGCCTTGAACCTGGGATCCTCTTGTTTCAGCCTCCCAAATACTGGGGTTATAGGCATGTACCACTGTGGCCAGCTAGTACTCTTTATTACTTTTATTTGTGAAATATGCTTGTAAAAATATTTCCAATGTGTCTACATTTTCTTGCTCCATAAGATGATGACATGGTGAATACAGCTTTGCTGGATTAGAAGCTATGTCAATCCTTTGCAATATAGTTTATCAACATACTGGGCCAAATCAAGTCATCTTTTTGGAATTTTCTTATCAAATTTCTATAAGATAGAAAAATAAATCGATATCTTTTTATATGCATATCATACTGAAGCCCTTGAAGACATTGGCCTGGAAGAATAATGCAAATCAGAGACCCCGTTCACTCTAATCCACACTCATATTAAAAATTATACTCTAGAGAACACACAACAATTTTATGCAGATATTGATAGAAGTTAATTCCCTTTTACTGGTGTGAATTCTGCTGTTATCCACTTAAATAATATGAGTATTTCCTGTCCTCTGTTGACACATGCATCAATCAGTGTTCAACATGCTAGCCTGTTCTTGCATCACTTCTAGTTACCAAGTAACTTATTTCCTAAGTAGATTACATCCCAGCACAATATGCAGCTCATATGCAAGCTAACTTAAAATGCTTTTATTCTATGCACCCTTTATTCATATCATTGTTTCTCTTTCTCACAGATGCCCCACTGCTTACAATAGGTTATGTCCCAATAAACCCATTGTAAGTTGAGAACATTCTAAATTAAAAATGCTTGTAATAAGCTGGGTGTGGTACTCCCTGTACTTGGGAGGTTGAGACAGTAGGATCACAGGCTCAAGGCTGGCCTGAACAACTTAGTGAGGCCCTCAGCAACTTAGCAAGCTCCTTTCAAAATAAAAAAATAAAATAGGGCTGGGGGTGTAGTTCAGAGGTAGCACACCCCTAGGCTCAATCCCAGTAACACAC
Organism: Glis glis; assembly: GCA_004027185.1. Classification (NCBI taxonomy): domain Eukaryota; kingdom Metazoa; phylum Chordata; class Mammalia; order Rodentia; family Gliridae; genus Glis; species Glis glis. The sequence goes on from PVJS01008438.1 coordinate 53,087, forward strand.
ACACACACACACACACACACACACACACACACACAC